>SKCR01000402.1:0-29170 GCA_019454045.1 Zanthoxylum bungeanum | reverse complement strand
AGAACGTAATGCTTGCTTCAATCCATAAATGGATCGATTCAACTTGTAAACCTTGTTTGCTCGTTTTGGTACGAAAAAATCGTCAGGACGTTGTAAACATCCTCCAAAAGGTTTCCGTTTAAGGAAAGTGATTTTGACGTTCAGTTGACATATTTCATAAATGAAACATGCAGCATAAGCAAGCATTATCCAAATGGATTTAACCATGGCAACGAGTAAAAGGTTTCGTCGTAATCGACATAATGTTGATAATGATACCTTTTCGCTACAAGCCTAGCTCTGTACGTTTGTATGTTGCCATCCATGTTTGTCTTCCTTGAAGACTCATTTAGTACCAATAGGCACAATGCCTTCCGGTACAACAACCAGTGTCCAAACTTGGTTGGTATACATGGAATCCATTTCGGCCATTATGGCACTTTGCCATAATAGGGAGTCGATACCTTGTATCACTTCCTCATACGTAGTCGGTTTATCTTCCTCAATAAGATTGACATCTTTACGAGGTGAGATCAGAAACCTATACCTCCCAGGTTGTTTTCTGAATCTCTCCGACTTGTGCGGTTCTTGTGTATTTGAAGATTATTGGTATAGTTTCATCCCTGATGAACAATTTGTGTTCCATTAAGGACTCGGTGCCTGGAACAGTATTACTCCGATTTTCATCGAGTTTTACTTTCCTCACACTTACCACTGCATATAGGTATTCCTCTTAGGAAAACCGGATGGCGAGCAACAATTACATTGTTCTCTTGTGAGTTGTATAAGTATTATACTTTGGTTTCCCTAGGATAACCTACAAATTAGGCACTTATCTGATTTGGGTTCTAGTTTGATATCATCCAAACATATGCCTAGCATTCCCAAATCTTCAGGAATGAGAAAACCCGGTTTCTTTCATGTTCATATCTAATATGAAGTCTGTCAAACAGATTTTCGTGGAACCTTATTCAAAATAAGTTTTGCACTGTTTAATGCGTATCTCTAGAAGGAAAATGGTAGCTCAGAGCGCCTCATAATTAACCTTATCATGTCTAACAAAATTCGGTTTCTCCGTTCGGACACACCATCTTATTGAGGTGTTCCGGGAGGAGTCCACTATGAAAGAATACTATACTCTTTCATGTAATCAAGAAACTTATTGCTTAAGTATTTTCCACCACGGTCTAACCGTGACGGTTTTAATACTCTTGCCGATCTCTTTTTATACTTCGTGCTGAAACTCTTTGAATTTATCAAAAGTTTCCGATTTGTGTTTCTTCTGAAACACATAACCATAACGCGATGCCACATCCATAAAGGTTACGAATTATTCATATCCACTTCTAGCCTCGCTAGATATGGTCCCACTTACGTCACTATGAACAAGGGCTAACAAATCGGTGGCACTTGCACTTTTACCAAGCAAAAGGTGTTTAGGCACTTTGCCTAATAAACTAGATTCGTAGACATTATTTGAATAGATCAAATTTTTCCTAGTATCCACTCACTTTTAAAAGTGTGGATATACGAGTCTTGTTTGATGTGTCCCAGACAACAATGCAACCCAAATAAGTCTCATCTGATTAATTCAGTTTGAGCTATTTGTCTGTCATGTTATACGTTTGAGATTCATTTATATTCAAAATATAAATATCGTTGTTCACATCTAATGTGTTTATCTCAATATCATCTTATAAAATAAAACACTTTAGTGTTCTAGATATAAAAGGTATACCTGCAACGAGGTATACTCTGATATAGAGATAATATTTCTAGTCAAACTAGGTACATTATAACAGTTCCTAATTTAAGTACTTACCCAGAAGGGTAGTTCCTAAACTTAGGTTTATATGGTTAAAACAACGACTATTGTCCCGTTTCCGATTCGCAGATCAATCTTAACTGAAGTCAGTATCCTGCTAATCAGCAGCACATTAGTACATATCTAATGTACCACATCTAGTATCAAAAATCCAATTTTGAAACTAATATTGAACATGTTTATGACAAACATACTTAAAGCCGGAGCTTTGCCCCGCCTTCACTTCCTTCATGTCTGCCTTGTCCATACGGCAGTCACGCTTCCAGTGACCCTGTTTGCCATATTTTAGGCAGACATCTTGGGATATGTCATTTGTCTTCCTAGAAGACTGTAATGATTTTGCCTTTGCCCATTTTAGAAGCTCTGCCTCCTAGAGCATAGCCATCAACTCTCCAAGAGTTTACTCTTGGATCATAATGAACCTGCCCCAGCTGTCGGGTAGAGACTATAAGATCAAATCTTTGGTAGTCTCGGCCACGTAGGTAATGCCCAGCTAACCTTGCTTATCGATGTCAGCAATCATCTGCGACACCTAGTGCTCGACAGATGTACCCTCTGACATACGTGAGCAAAAGAGCTTCTTTTTCAATTTGTACTTCTAAGATTTAAGAATAAATCTATGAAGATCTTTAATTTCAACATCATGGTACAATGATCTAATCCTTAATTTTGACAATGAAATTAAAGTGTCATTGCATCTAGCATAAAGGATTGAGCACTAAAGTTATCATCACATGAATCTTCCAAAGATCATGTTCTACTATTTGCTCAACTCCGGGCTTAGGCCCGAGATGTAATTCTATCAAATAGAATAACTTCTCAATTCCCAGGACTATCCTGAGGTTCTATTCCCAATTTGAAAATTAAAGCCGTTTAAAAATATTTTCACCCAGGATAATGTTCTAAACACTAATCTTTCAGTTATCTTAATTGCTATAGTCCAACTATCCAATCAACGATTTTGGGTACTATTAAATATAATGATTACTATAGTCTATCTATATAATCAACTATAATTTGATTGGTTAAATTCAAATATATTGATTACTATAATCCAATTATATAATCAACTATAATTGAAGTAGTTTGAATACAGTCCAACTGTTTTATTTAAAACAACAATTAAATATTAGTCCAACAAATATATTTATTTGTATAATAACGAAAAATTGAAATGAGCGCGTATTGGCAAGTATATAAATGAAATTGCAAATTTAATACATGCCTCCCACTGTTTTTCGGCGAGCCTCTAACCCGCTGTTGAGTACTAGAGAAACCTTGTTTCCTAGTGGGCTAGGATCCCGTTAAATAATACACAACCTTGACTTTGGCCAACAAGCTGTATGATATTTAACTAGATAGATCTCTAAGATCAATTGGATCTCATCCAATTCCTGGATCCAGTAGGTGGACATCCAAGTCCGAAACATATATCTAACATATGCCAATATATCTGATATATTGCCTAACCTTTTTCCTCTTAATCAACTAAGCCTTGGCTTTGGCACAACAAACTTAATGATTCCAGTTAAGCGGGACCCATTGACCTTGGAAAGCTTCGTAATCGATGTCGATGGACAATAATTGATCTTGACTTTGGCCAACAAATCACAACTTGGACAAGACATGCGATATGGAACAAAGCCTTCATGATTCAAACACATCCGCGATGGACAAAGGTCTTGACTTTGGCCAACAAACCAGTGCCAATCTTGTATCTTGAGAATGAATCATTCAATGGAAGGAAAAACGCTTAATATTTGTTGAGGGTTTTCGCGTAATTGGCAACCAATTAATTATCTTTGATTAGGTCTCATCATACACCCTTAAACATGCATTCTAAAAGCATAATAAGGCGCGGTAAATAAATTAATAATGATATGCGGATGGATATTTAAAACATTTTATTACTAGAACAAATCTCTCCATTTCCTCTCTCCCGCTAGCACAAATCTTACTTCTACCCAATTACATAACATGTTGGACAATTATGACCCATAATATCACTATTTGTACAGATCATGGTGTTGTTGTACAAATTAACTATGTGACAAAGAAAATTGCCCTTTTATCATTTGTAATTAGATTACCAAATATAAATGATAGAAGGTCCTTATGATTAGTTCCGGATTGAGATGATATGAGACAGAATCAATCCATGAAGGTTTAATCATTAAATATCCCTAGTCATAGTATTATCGAGATTGGACATCGATAATGCGTAAAAGACTAGTATTACACTTGTGCGCGTTGTGGGAGCATAACGGCATAGTTCTCATATATTTGAGTATTGGATACTCATGCAAGTGTAATAGATTGTTGTGTTTACCGATGGTACGGGAACGGCTTCGCTCTGGATAGACCCCTCGGAATTCCATTGGTAGTATGACTATGTGTCTATGGAAGTCTGAATCAGGGTAGGTGTATTTGGTCTTAACCTGAGACTTGCACCGCTAATACTTGCGACAATCAATATACTTTGGTTTTGGTCGTCCAGGGCTTTAACAGGTTCTGTGTACGCCTCTTCTGGGTATATTGAGAATCGTAGTGTATTGGGTGTGATGTCGAGATGGAAGTATCACTTCAGTCATAGTGGAGATGATGATCACGTAGGATACAGAACTGGTGCTCTTTTATGCTGCAGCTATCGGGATATTATGACTAGGTCATGTTTATCCGATTATAGAGACTAGTTACCAGAGATCCGATATGTGCTTCGTACGGGGCAGACACAATTCCAGCCTCAGGCCTAGCACGTGACATCCGATACTCGATCATAATACACAATACTACGTATACTACGCCTGATAAAGATTACATATTTCTTTAAGAATATTTCTGGAGAATTGGGAAGGCACGTTGCTTTGCTAGAAGCCAACCATGTCTTGTAAATCGGTAAAAACGTAGTACTAGGTACGTACGTGTTCGGATAGTCCGACGATCGGATTTACTGCCAACATATCCGGGGATCTCATGGGTCGCTTCCCGAAGATTCATCGATGACGTATGACTCGCACATTATTAATCTGGGATTAATTATAAGAGAGAGAAAATTAATCTGGGATTAATTACGGAGATATTTTATCTGTCTGGATAAAATTTATTTAAAGAGAGACAACGATTAATTTGGAATTAATCAATAAAATAATATATTCGATATATTATACGAAAATAGATTTCGACGCGGAATTGAAATTAGATTTTAATTTAGGCGAACGAGTTAATTTAGAATTAATTCGTTAGCGACGTGAATAGTAATTTTGCTAGGCATAATTATTTAATTAAATTTGATTTAATTACGTCACAACGGAAAATTCGTTAATTCAGAATTAGCGAACCCGAGCCCGAGAGTGTTTGCGGGCCCACCCGCATTTTGAATTCAAGTGCGGCCCACAAGTCACATCAAGCGTCAAATCACTAGTCAATCAAGTGATGGATGTCTTGTCACTTTGAGTGATTGACAACTAGTCACTATTCATGATTGATGGTGGTGGTTGGATGGCTTTAATGCTTGTACCAATTTTGAAAGTTGAATTTGGTATATCTTTTATTTGATTTTGGAAATCAAAAACCAACACACATTTTCTCACTCTCTCCTCTTTATCTCTCGGCCTTGGGCCATTTTTTCTTCTTTCTTCCTTCTCAAGCCGAGAACAAGATGAAGAACAAGGGAAAGATTTGCGGCAAATTTTTCCGAGTGCTAGCACACATTATGAGTCTTATGAAGGTGATAGGGAAACCAACCCATGGGCATGGAATGCACACCCAAGTTTGGAGCTTGGCCGAACAAATGGAGCACAAAAAGGGAGGCCAAAACCGTGAGCTTCATGGAGGAAAAGCTTGAAGATTTTTTTTAGTTCCTCGCATCGCAAAAGCCGATCTTTGTAAGTATGATTCTGCCATACTTCTTTTGAGTATTCACACATGTTTCTATGCTTAAATTGATCTTGGGACTAACCTAGAAACCCAACAATGGTATCTTGAGCATAAAATGTACTTAGGGTAAAAATTGGTTAAATTGAATAATGTATATAAATGACTTGGAGTTGTTTGTGATCAATTTTGTGAAAAATAGATTGGATCAATTTTTCCCCAATATATTTGGCTTGGCCGAGTGTAATGCTACCCTAAATTCATGGTGATTTTTGTTTTTTGAATCATTGGATGAGTTTGAATGACTTGGGAAATGTTGATTTAGGATTTAATTGGATTCAATTCGGAATCGGACATGAAACCCTTAATTGCCGTGAATAATGAAGCATGAAAATTATTGATTTTTGATTCAATTGTGTTGGACATAAGTTGATGATGATAAGCATAATTAATTGAGTAAATTGGTGTTTTGGAAATGTTAATTTGACTAATTAATTATGGCTATACACTTAGATTAATTGAATTGTGAAATTTGGAATTTTGTGATTTAATTAATTGGGCCAAATTTTGAATTGGGCTTGAAAAGTTGTATTTGGGCTTAATGGGCTTGGTTGGGCCTAGTTTGGTTTAGGCTAATTGGTTGGATCCAATTAGGCCCAAAACCATATCCATAAAGTCCAAATATAACTTAATGGACCTTTAATTTTAATTGGGTCTAATGGGCCTAAATTGGTTTCTTGGCAAATAAGGGTGATTCCTTAAATGGGCTTTGGTATTTGGGTTTGACCCATATTGACCAAAAGTCCATGCCTTAAGAAATTAATTGAAAGCCCATTGGACTTTAATTAAATTGACATTGTATGTTAATTGGGCTTTGAGACCCGTAACGATTAGATTTGGAATCTAAGTCGTAAAGGCACATTAAAAGTGTAATTATTTAATTTAGAATTAAATATAGAATTAGTATTAAATACAAATTAAATTGGATTTAATATTGTAGTTTAATATAATTCAAGAATTCGTACTTTGAGTACTTATTCGTAAAACGAGTTAGACTCGCGCAAAATCAAATCGTTGTTTGAACATTGGATGGTCATTAATTTTCAGATTAATTAAATTGATTAGATTGATTGATAACATGCTTTGTGTGAATACATGAATGCGATGCATGAATAATGTATATCAGATGGATATTAGATGGGTGATGGCAATTTTGGAAATTGTTGTAATAAATTTAGAATTTATTAAATTGGACCTGTTGAGTTTCAATCAAGTCCCAAGGATCATAAATCATGCATAAACGAGTTGAATACATCCAAATGAGGTGCGGAAAAGACTCACATGGATCGGTTGGATGCGGCGAAGATGAAGTGCGAACTGCTCTCCCTTGCTCGGCAGTGAGCTGCGCGTGTGGTGGTCGACGTGGGGCTGCACGGTGGTGACTGGTTCGGCCATGGGAGACACCATTGAAGCTCCAAGCTTCAAGCTTCCAAGCTCACGAACTCACTTCCCTATCACCTTTGTATCACTCATGGTGTGCTAGCACTAAGTCTTCTTCCTTGCTTCCCCTTAATTCGGTCAAACCAGAAATTTTGAGAGGATGAAACGGTTCCAAACCGTGAAGGAGAAGAAGAAGAAAAAAGAGGGAAAAGGGTTTTCACAGGAAACCGTAAAAGAGAGAGAGAGAGAATGAATTAGAAAAAGAAAAAATGTAAAAGGTTTATTTATATTTTCCAAAAATTAAATAAGTCATTTACCATTTTCAATTTCAAAAAGCAAAGCATTTAATGCTTCCTTTCATCTCACATCAACTCACATCAATCACTCAAATGTCACATCACTCAAAGTGACATGTGATTTGACGCTTGATTTGAATTGCGTTTGACGCTTTCCGCACTCGAATTCGAAATGCGAATGCGCTCGCAAACAATCCGGGCTCGGGTTCGCTAATTCCAAATTAACGAATTTTCCGTTGCGTCGTAATTAAATGATTACGCCTAGCGAATTCACTATTCACGTCGCTTAACGAATTAATTCTAAATTAATTCGTTCGCCCGAATTAAAATCTAATTTTAATTCCGCGTCGAAATCCAATTTTTATATATATCGAATATATTAATTTATCGATTAATTCCAAATTAATCGTTCTCTCTCTTTAACGATATTTTATCCGAGATAAAATATCTCCGTAATTATCCCAGATTAATTTTCTCTCTCATCGAATTAATCCCAGATTAATTAAAGTGCGAGTCATACATCATCGGTGAATCTTCAGGAACCGACCCATGAGAACTCCGGATATGTTGTTGGCAGTAAATACGGTCGTTGGACTATCCGAACACGTAAGTACCTCGTACTACGTTTATACCGATTTACAAGACAAGGTTGGCTTCTACCAAAGCGCCATGCCTACCCAATTCTCCAGAAATATTCTTACAGGAATATATAGATCTGTATCAAGCGTAGTATACCAAGTATTGTGTATATCGGCCCAGTATCGGATAGTCACGTGCTAGGGCTGGGGCTGGATAAGTGTCTGCCCCGTCCGAAGCACATGTCGGATGTCTGGTAACTAGTCTCTATAATCGGATATGCATGACCTAGTCATAACATCCCGATGGTTGCGCAACACTTAAGAGCACTAATACCGTATCCTGCGTGACATCATCTCCACTATGACTGAAGTGATACTTCCGTCTTGACATCACACCCAATACACTACGACTCTCTGATAAACCCAGAAGTGGTGTACGCAGAACCGGTTAAAGCCCTGTACCACCAAGACCAAAGTCTATCGATTATCGTAAGTATTAGCGATGTAAGTCTCAGGTTAAGACTATACACACCTACCTTGATTTCGGCCTCCCATAGACACATAGTCATAATACCAATGGGATTCCGAAGGGTCTATCCAGAGCGAAGCTGTTTCCCGTACCATCGGTGAAACACGACCTCCTATCGCACTTGCATAAATATCCAATACTTATATATATGAGAACTATGCCGTTGTGCCCTCACAACGCACACAAGTGCAATACTAGCCTATTCCGCATTATCGATGTCCAGTCTCGATAATACTCCGGCTAGGGATATTTAATGATTAATCCTTCATGGACTGATACTGTCTCATATCATCTCAATCCAGGAACTAATCATAGGGACCTCTCTTCATTTATATATCTATGGTGATCTAATCACAAATGATGAGAGTGCAATTTCCTTGTTACATAGTTAATTTGTACAACAACACCATGATCTGTACAAATAGTGACGCTATGGGTCATATTATCCAACAATCTCCCACTTGGCACATAGCCAGTCACTCAAGTGTCCCACACCCGAACTATGAACGGTTCGCTCAAATTGCTGAGGAAAAGTTTTCGTCAGCGGATTTGTTTAATTATCGTTTGACGCGATTTACACGATCATCACATCGCCACGATGTATGATCCGAACGAATCAGATGATATAGAAGTATATATCTGGATCGTCGATGAGACCTTTAATTCCTTAGCCTGTGCTGACGCCTAGCTCAGCTGCTAAAAGAACTATATCTAATCTAATTAGATTTATTTTCGATCCAAATGGCTTCTATTGCTGCCTCAGCTGCAGCAATAATCCGCATTTGTTGTTTATTCGGCAACAGTTATCTTGCTCGGATAATTTTTGCCAGCTCACTGTCCCAGTGTTCAAACTTTATAGTACCGCAGTATTTACCGGTTTGGAAACTTGCAACAGTGATCCTTGTCACTTCAAGTTCTCCTACTCCATAATTTAAGACAGCATCTTTAGTTCTCTCAGATACTAACAGATGTTCTTAATCTTCAATCCAGTGACTATCACTTGGATTGACCCGATTGTGACTCCATATGCTCGAAGCGTATGAGACACCAATACAAGTACATTTTAAATGTACAATTTCCAGAGAGTGTTAACAACTCCAAATCTATCCCTGTAGATCTTTATTCCTTGAATAAAGGTTGTTACTCCCCAGAATTCTACGGAGAATTTATGAAAGAATATCTATGAAAGCCAAGCTTTCACCAATTGCTTTATGGGAATTTCATTGTCAGTGCCCTCCCACTAACCTCCTTATATACACAAGAATCATTTCGTTTTGAATTAAATCATACTCCATTATGATTACATCAAAACGATAATTCCTAGAACCTATGCTTGCTTCAATCAAAACATTGATCGAATAACCCGCAAACCTTGTTTGTCGGTTATACAAAATCGTCAGGATGTTGTAAGCATCCTCCAAAAGGTTTCCTTTTCAGGAAAGCGATTTTGATCTGCAACTGACACATTTCATAAATGAAATATGCAGTTATCAACAAGCATCTTCAAAATGGATTTACCATGGCAACAGGTAAAAGGTTGAACCGTTATTAACACAATGTTGATAACGATACCTTTCCGTCAAAAGCCCAGCTTTGTACGTTGGTATGTTGCCTTCCATGTATGTCTTCCTTGAAGACGTTTAATGTACCAATAGGCACAATGCCTTATGGTACATCAACTAGTATCCAAACTTGTTGATATACATGGAATCCATTTTGGATTCATGACACTTTGTCATAATAGGGAGTCGATACCTTGTATCACTACCTCATACGTAGTCAGTTGGTATACCTTAAAAGATTAACATCTTTATGAGGTGAGATCAGAAACCCATACCCTAGGTTGTTTTCTGACTCTCTCCGATCTACGCGGTTCTTGTGTATTCGAAGATTAATGGTATAAATTCATCATTGATGAATTATATGTGTTCCATTACGGACCTTGTGCCTTGAACAGTATTACTCCGATTTTCATCGAGTATCATTATCCTCCCACTGACCACTGCATATCGGTATTCCTCTCAGGAAAAACCGCATGGTGAGCAACAATCACATTGTTCTCATGTGAGATTTATAAGTATTATACTTATGGTTTCCCTTAGGATAACCTATATTGGCACTTATCCAATTTGGGTCCTCAGTTTGGTATCATCCAAACATATGCCTAGCATCCCAAATGGTCAGGAATGAGAAACCCGGTTTCTTTCCCGTTCATATCTAATATGTAATCTGTCAAACAGATTATTATGGAACCTTATTCTAAATAAGTTATTGCACTGTTAAAACTTATCCTTTGAAGGAAATGGTAGCTCAGAGCGACTCATGATTAGCCTTATCATGTCTAACATGATTCGGTTAATCCGTTCGGACACACCGTCACTTTGACGTGTTCGTGAGGCGAGAGGAGTCCTCATTTGAAAGAGAATACTATACTCTTTCAAGTATATAAGAAACTTATTGCTTAAGTATTTTCCATTACGGTCTTACCGTGACGGTATAATACTATAGCCGATCTTGTTTGTCTATTTCGTGTCGAAACTCTAAAAGTTTCTGATTTGTGTTCTTCAAAAGAAACACATAACCATAACGTGATGCCACATCTGTTAAGGTCACGAAATATTCATGTTCACATCTAGCCTAGCTAGATATGGGCCCACTAACTTCACCATGAATAGGGCTAACAGATCAGTGGCACTTACACTATTACCAAGTAAACAGTGTTTTAGGTACTTTACCTAACAAACTAGATTCGTAGACTTTATTTGAATAGTCAAATCAGTCCTGGTACCCACTCTTCAAAAGTGTGGATATACGAGTCTTGTATAATTGTGTCCCAGACAACAATGCCACAAATAAGTCTCGATTGATCAAATCAATTTGAGCTATTTATTTGTCATTTTATATGTTTGAGATTTTAATTATATTCAAAATATAAATACTGTTATTCACATCTAATGTGTTTATCTCAGTATCATCTTTATATATTGAAACACTTAGTGTTCGAATATAAAGGTTTATCCACAATGGATTAAGCATTGATATAGAGATAATGTCTCTAGTCAAACTAGTTACATTATAACAGTTCCTAATTTAAGTACACACACCCGAAGGGTAGTTCCTAAACTTAGGTATCTGCGGTCGAAACAGCGACTTTTGTCCCGTTTCCGATTCGCAGAGCAATCTCAACTTGAAGTCAGTATCCTGCTCAAAACAGATTCTGAACATCAATACATATATTTTATGTACCACACTAAGTATTAAAATCTATTTCAATACTAGCTGTGAACATAACTAAGACAAACATTTTCAAAGTAAGAGCCTTGCCCTTTCTTTAATTCTTCCTTCGTGTCTGCCATATCCAAATGGTAGTCACTTTGGGATATGTCAATTATCCTTTTCAATATTTCAGAAACCTTAGGCCAAGCCTTGGGTTTTTAGAATATCGAAACGATGTGCACCTCGTGCTACATGCCCAATTGCAAACTTTGACTTTATCTGCTCTAGAATCGTCAATTAATTCTCCAAGAATTATAATTGCAATTTTAATACTTCTTAAATCTAAAATTAGATTTATGACAAGTATATTAAATTAAGCATTAAAGTCATCATCACATAATCTTCCAAAGATTTTGTGCTCTACTTATTTTGCTTAATTTTGGGCTTAAGGTATAATAAGTTATTTTATCAAATAAAGTAACCTATTATTTATTCCCAATTTGAAATTAAATCATTTAAAATATTTTAATCCCAGATTATATTTTAAATATCCAACTTTTCAATTTTATCTTGATTACAATAGTCCAACTATTTAATCAACGATTAGTGGTACTATATATATTATAATGATTATAATAGTCCAACTATATAATCAAATATAATCCAAATTAATTAACCTCAATTACATTGATTACTATAATCCAATTATAAAATCAACTGTAAACTGAAATTAATTAATTCAAATATATTGATTAATATAATCCAATTATATATAATCATGTATAATACAGTCCAACTGTTATTAAAAACAACAATTTAAATATTAGTCCAACTAACATTTAATATTACGACGAAATAATTTGAATGAGCGCGTATGGCGAGTAATTGAACAAATATTGCAAATTCAATTCTTGCCTCCCACTATTTTCGTAGAGCCTCTAACCCTCTGTCGAGTACTCGGGAGAAACCGTGTTTCCTAGTGGGCTAGGATCCCGTTAAATATCACACAATCTTGACTTTGGCCAACAAATTGTATGATAATTAACTAGGTAGATCTCGAAGATCAATTGGATCCCATCCAACTCCTAGATCCAGTAGGTGGACATCCAAGTCCCAAACATATATCTTATATATGCCTATACATCGAATGTATACCCTAACCTTTTTCCTCTGAATCAACTAGGCCTTGGCTTTGGCACAACAAACCTAGTGATCCCAGTCAAGCGCGGACCCATTGACATGGAAGCTTCGTAATCAATGTCTATGGACAAGAAGTGGTCTTGACTTTGGCCAACAAACCACAACTTGGACACGACACCGATATGGAACAAAGCCTCGTGATTAAAACACATCTTCGATGGACTAGGGCTTGACTTTGGCCAACAACCCCTGCCAATCTCGGATCTTGAGTAAGAATCACTCAATGGAAGGAAAAGGCGCATGATATTTAATGAGGGTTTTTCGCGTGCAAATTGGCTACCAATTTAATTATCTTTGTTAAGGTCTCATCATCATACACCCTTAAACATGCATTCTAAACACATAATAAAGCGCATATGATAAAATAATAATGATATGCGGATGGATACTTTACATTGATCCTAGATCAAATCTCTCCTTTTTCTCTCCAAGCTAGCACTTGTATTACTTCTACCCGTTACACTACACTTCTAAAGAAACCTCATTTACATTGAGGGGAATAGGTGAGAAGAGAATACAAAGAATATGAGGTGATAAGGCTGGACACGCAGGTCCAATTAATAAATCAAATTTATTACAATTTCCAAAATCGCCCCACCCGACTAATATCCATCCGATAAACATTATTCATGCATCACAACCATGTATTCATACAAGCATGTTATCAATCAATCTAATCAAATTAATTAATCTGATAATTAGTGATCATCCAATGTTCAAACAAAGATTTGATTTTGTTCGAGTCAAACTCGTTTTTGCGAATAAGTACTTAAAGTACTAATTCTACGAATTAAATTAAATTACATAATTAAATCCAATTTAATACGCATTTAATTATAATTCATTATTTAATTCCAAATTAAATATTACACTTTATAAAATAAACCTTTACGACTTAAATTCCAAATTTAATCGTTACGGGTCTCAAAGCCCGATTAATATCCAATATTAATTTAATTAAAGTCCAATGGGCTTTTAATTAATTTCTTGAGGCGTGGACTTTTGGTCAACTCGGGTCAAACCGAATAACCAAAATCCAATCCGGGAGTTACCCCATAAGCCCATAAATTAATTTAGGCCCATTAGGCCCAATTAAACGTTAAAGGTTCATTAGTCGCATTTGGGCCTTTTGAAGCGGTTTTGGGCCTAATTGGATCCAACCAATTTTGGCCTAAACCAACTTTGTACAACAAAGTCCAATAAACCCAATAACAACTTTAAAAGCCCAAATCCAATTTTAAGGCCCAATAATTAATTCCAAAAATTCCAATTTCCCAATTAAATTACCTAAAGTGTATAGCATTATTAATTACCCAAATCAAAGTTTCCAAAACATCAAATTTGTCCAATTAATCATGCTTAACATCAATGAATCATGTCCAACATAATTTGATCAAAATCAAACCCAATTTCATGCTTCAATTGTCTCGCCCAAAGAGGGAAAATTATGCCCAAATTAAATTCAATCCAATTGAACCAAATTAAACATAAATTCAACATCCCCAAATGATTTCCAAGTCATCCAATGAACAAAAAATCAAAAATCCAAGACAATATTAGGGTTCATATTTTCGGCCATCACAAGCAAATTGGGGAAAATTGTTTCAATTAATTTTTCTTCAAATTGATTACATATAACTCTAAGTTATTCATATACAAACATTCTTAAACAAACAATTTGTCAAAATCATGCTTAAATCAAAAAGCCCCAAATTTTACTCAAGAACCCTAAAAACGTTTTATGCACAAATGGCTCAAGATACCATTGTTGAGTTTCAATCAAGTCCCAAGGATCATAAATCATGCATAAACGAGTTGAATAAATCCAAATGAGGTGCGGAAAAGACTCACATGGATCGGTTGGATGCGGCGAAGATGAAGTGCGAACTACTCTCCCTTGCTCGGCAGTGAGCTGCGCGTGTGGTGGTCGACGTGGGGCTGCACGGTGGTGACTGGTTCGGCCACGGGAAACAGCTTCGCTCTGGATAGACCCCTTCGGAGTTCCATTGGTAGTATAACTATGTGTCTATGGAAGTCCGAAATCAGGGTAGGTGTATTTGGTTTTAACCTGAGACTTGCACCGCTAATACTTACGACAATCAATATACTTTGGTTTTGGTCGTCCAAGGCTTTAACCGGTTTCTGTGTACACCTCTTCTGGGTATATTGAGAATCGTAGTGTATTGGGTGTGATGTCAAGACGGAAGTATCACTTCAGTTATAGTGGAGATGATGGTCACGTAGGATACGGAACTTGTTCTCTTTTATGCTGCAGTTATCGGGATATTATGACTAGGTCATGTATATCCGATTATAGAGACTAGTTACCAGACATCCGACATGTGCTTCGTACGGGGCAGACACAATTCCAGCCCCAGGCCTAACACGTGACATCCGATACTGGATCGACATACACAATACTACATATACTACGCCTGATATAGATCGCTTATTCCTGTAAGCATGTTTCTGGAGAATTGGGTAGGCATGGCGCTTTGCTAAAAGCTAACCTTGTCTTGTAAATCGGTACAAATGTAGTACTGGGTACTTACGTGTTCGGATAGTCCGACGTCCGAATTTACTGCCAACATATCTGGGGATCTCATGGGTCGCTTCCCGAAGATTCACTGATGATGTATGACTCGTACTTCATTAATCTGGGATTAATTAGATGAGAGAGAAAATTAATCTGGGATTAATTACGGAGATATTTTATCTGGGATAAAATATCAAATAAAGAGAGAACGATTAATTTGGAATTAATCGATAAAATTAATATATTCGATATATTAAACGAAATTGGATTTCGACACGAAATTAAAATTAGATTTTAATTCGGGCGAACGAATTAATTTAGAATTAATTCGTTAGCGATGTGAATAGTAATTATGCTAGGCATGATTATTTAATTAAATTAGATTTAATTACGACGCAATGGAAAATTCGTTAATTTGGAATTAATGAACCCGAGCCCGTGAGTGTTTGCGAGCGCATTCGCATTTCGAATTCGAGTGCGGCACGCAAATCACATCAAGCGTCAAATCACTAGTCGCATCTAGCGTCACATCGCACATCATTCAAGTGATGGATGTCTTGTCACTTTGAGTGATTGACAACCAGTCACTATTCATGAGTGATGTGACTTGATGGAAGTGGTTGGAAAGCATCTTTTGCTTTTTGGCTCCAAAATTTTGGTTGACCTTTTTGAAAGGCAAATACCAAATTTTGGTATATGATATTATTAGGTTTTGGAAACCTAATACAAGTGATATCTCTCTCTCTCTCTTCTCCCTAAGTATTCGGCCATTGTGGCCATTTTCTCTCTTCACTATTTTTTCTTCATGGCCGAAAGTCTAAGAAGAAATATTGGAAGATTTGTTGCAAATCGTCAAGAGTGATAGCACAGAAAGAGGCATACAAGGTGATAGGGAAACCATCTCATGAGCTTGGAATCCATTGATGAAGCTTGGAGCTTGAAGAACACAAATGGAGCCCAACATGGAGGATGAAAACCGAGAGCTTCCAATGAGGTTTCAAGTGGATTTTCTTCGTCGCATCCAATCCGATCATTGTGAGTATGATTCCGCCATTCTCCTTTGTGTATTCATACTTGTTTCATTGCTTTAAAATGATCATTGGGACTTACTAGAAACCCAACAATGGTATCAGAGCAAGGTTGAGCATGAAAATATATTAGGGTTAAAATTAGGTAAATTATATTTGAGCATGATTTAATGAAATTGGATGATTTATTATGCTTAAATGTTGTTGAATTGAGGATTGATTGGATCAATTTGATGAAATATTGTTTGGAACAAATTTGCCCAATTTTTATGGCTTGGCCGAAAACTAGAGAAGCCCTAATGTCTTGGAATTTTGATTTTTTGATTCATTGGATGAGTTGGAAATCAATTGGGAATGTTGATTTAATGTTTAATTGGATTTAATTGGATTGAATTTGAATTGGACATAAAATCCCCTCCGCCGAGACATATAAAGCATGTATTGGGTTTGATTTTTTGTTAAATTGTGTTGGACACTATTTGATGTTAATGAGCTTGATTAATTAGACAAATTTGTGTTTTGGAAATATTGATTTGGGTAATTAATCATGTAATACACTTTAGGTAATTTAATTGAGAAATTTGGAATTTTTGGAATTAAATTATTTGGGCTTAAATTGGATTTGGGCTTGTAATGTTGTAAATGGGCTTATTGGGCTTGGTTGTACCAAGTTGGGTTTAGGCTAAATTGGTTGGATCCAATTGGGCCCAAAACCACTTCCATAAAGCCCAAATGCGAGTAATGGACCTTTAATTATTTAATTGGGCCTAAATTGATTTCTTGGCTTATGGGGTTACTCCTTGATTGGACTTTGGTTATTGGGTTTGACCCGAGTTGACCAAAAGTCCACGCCTAAAGAAATTAATGGAAAGCCCATTGGACTTTAATTAAATTGACGTTGGACGTTAATCGGGCTTTGAGACCCGTAGTGATTAAATTTGGAATTTAAGTCGTAAAGGTTCGTCAAATAAAGTGTAGTATTTAATTTGGAATTAAATAATGAATTAGTATTAAATACATATTAAATTGGATTTAATGTTGTAATTTAATTTAATTCGAGAATTCGTACTTTGAGTACTTATTCGCAAAACGAGTTTGACTCGAGCAAAATCAAATCGTTGTTTGAACATTGGATGGTCATTAATTATCAGATTAACTAATTTGATTAGATTGATTGATAACATGCTTGTGTGAATACATGGTTGCGATGCATGAATAATGTATATCAGATGGATATTAGATGGGTGGGGCAATTTTAGAAATTGTTGTAATAAATTTTGAATTTATTAAATTGGACCTGCGAGTCCAGCCTTATCTCTTATGACTCTTTGTATTCTCTTCTCACCTATTCCCCACAATGTAAATGAGGTTTCTTTAGAAGTGTAGTGTAACGGGTAGAAGCAAATACTTGTGCTAGCGGGAGAGAGGAAAATGAGAGATTTGATCTAGGATCATTGTGTAAAGTATCAATCCGCATATCATTATTAATTTATTTATACGCGCTTTATTATGTGTTTAGAATGCATGTTTAAGGGTGTATGATGATGAGACCTTAACAAAGATATTAAATTGGTTCCCAATTTGCACTCGAAAAACCCTCGCAAAATATTAAGCGTTTTTCCTTCCATTGAGTGATTCTTACTCAAGATCCAAGACTGGCATTGGCTTGTAGGCCAAAGTCAAGGCCTTTGTCCGTCGAGGATGTGTTTGAATCACGAAGGCTTTGTTCCATATTGGTGTCTTGTCCAAGTTGTGGTTTGTTGGCCAAAGTCAAGACCACTTCTTGTCCATCAACATTGATTACGAAGCTTTACATGGTCAATGGGTCACGCTTAACTGGGATCACTAAGTTTGTTGTGCCAAAGCCAAGGCTTAGTTGATTCAGAGGAAAAAGGTTAGGCAATATATTGGATATATTGGCATATATAAGATATATGTTTCGGACTTGGATGTCCCCCTACTGGATCTAGGAATTGGATGGGATCCAATTGATCTTAGAGATCTACCTAGTTAATTATCATACAATTTTTTGGCCAAAGTCAAGATTGTGTGATATTTTACGGGATCCTAGCCCGCTAGGAAACACGGTTTCCCGAGTACTCGACAGAGGGTTAGAGGCTCGCCGAAAAATAATGGGAGGCAAGAATTGAATTTGCAATATTCGTTTAATTACTTGCCATACGCGCTCAAACAAATATCATTTCGTCAAACAAATTAAATATTAGTTGGACTAATATTTAAAACGTTGTTTTAACAAACAGTTGGACTGTATTCAAACTATTTCATTTATAGTTGATTATATAATTGGATTATAGTAATCAATATATTTGATTTAATTAATTATAGTTGATTAAATAGTAGGACTATGGTAATCATTATAATAAATAGTACCGAAATCGTTGATTAAATAGTTGGACTATTAGAATCAAGATATAAATTGAAAGATTGACATTTAAAACATAATCCTAAGGAAAATGTATTTAAATGGTTTAATTTTCAAATTGGGAATAAATTTCAGGATGGTCCTGGAAAATAATAAGTTACTTTATTTGATAAAATAACATATTATGCCTAAGCCCGGAGTTAAGCAAATAGTAGAGCATAATCTTTGGAAGATTTATGTGATGATGACTTTAGTGCTTAATCCATTAAACTTGCCGAGTAGACTCTTTAATTTCTTGACCAGAACTAAGGATTAGATCTTTAAAGTATGATAATGAAATTGAAGGATCTTCATAGATCTATTTTAGATCTTAGAAGTACTATATTGCAACCGCAAACTCTTGGAGAGTTAATGACTATTCTCAAGGAGATAAAGTCAGAGTTTGCAATAAGGCAAATAGCGCAATGTGCACCTTACTTCGATATTCCAGAAACCCAAGGCTTGGCCAAAGGCTTCTAGAATGTGGAAAAGGGCAAAGGCAAAATCATTATAGTCTTCTGGGAAGATAAAAGACATATCCCAAAATGTCTGCCTAAATTATGGCAAACGGGATCGCGGAAGCGTGACTGTCGTTTGGACAAAGCAGACATGAAGGAACAGAAGACGGGGCAAGGCTCTGACTTCAAATATGTTTGTCATAAATATGTTCACTACTAGTATTAAAAATTGGATTTTAAATACTTAGTGTGGTACATAAAATATATGTATTGATGTTCAGAATCTGTTATGAACAGGATACTGACTTCAATAGAGATTTAATCTGTGAATTAGAAACGGGACGAAAGTCGCTGTTTTAACCGTAGATACCTAACCTTAGGAACTACCTTCAGGTATGTACTTAAATTAGGAAAATGTTATAATGTAACTATTTTGACTAGAAATATTATTTCTATATCAGTGTATAATCCGTTGCGGATGTACCTTTATATTCTAGAACACTAAAGTGTTTTATTATATAAAGATGATATTGAGATAAACACATTAGATGTGAATAACAGAATTTATATTTTGAATATAAATAAATCTCAAATATATATAACGTGACAAACAAATAGCTCAAACTGATTTGATCAAATGAAACATATTGTGGCATTGATGTCTGGGACACAAATAAACAAGACTCGTATATCCACACTTTTGATGAGTGGGTACTCGGACTAATTTGATTCTATTAAATAAAGTCTATGAATCTAGTTTATTGGGCAAAGTGCCTAAAACACCTTTACTCGGTAAAAGTGCAAATGCCACCGATCTGTTAGCCCTAGTTCATAGTGAAGCAAGTGGGCCCATATCTAGCTAGGCTAGAAGTGGATATGAATGTTTCGTGACCTTTACGGATGTGGCATCGCGTTATGGTTATATGTTTCTTTTGAAACACAAATCGGAAACTTTTAAAGTTTCGACACGAAATAGACAAACAGATCGGCTAAAGTATTAAACCGTCATGGTAAGACCGTAATGGAAAATACTTAAGCAATAAGTTTCTGATATACTTGAAAGAGTATAGTATTCTTTCAATAAGGACTCCTCCCGGAACACGTCAATCTGACGGTGTGTCTGAACTGAGTAACCGAATTTTATTGGACATGATAAGGTTAATCATGAGTCGCTCTGAGCTACCATTTCCTTCAACGAATACGCATTAAACAGTGCAGAACTTATTTAAAATAAGGTTCCATAAAAATAAAATAAAAATCTGTTTGACAGATTTCATATTAGATATGAACATGAAAGAAACTGGGTTTACTCATTCCTGTAAATTTGGGGATGCTCGACATCTGTTTGGATGATACCAAACTAAAACCCAAATTGGATAAGTGCCAATTGTAGGTTATCCAAGGGAAACCATAAGTATAGTACTTATACAACTCACAAGAGAATAATTTTAATTGTTGCTCGCCATGCGGCTTTCCTAAGAGGAATACCGATATGCAGTGGTAAGTGGGAGGATAGTAAAACTTGATGAAAATCGTAGTAATACTATTCCTGGAACCTATTCCTTAATGGAACATAAATAGTTCATCAAGGATGAAACTATACCATTAATCTGCGAATACACAAGAACCGCGTATGTCGGAGAGAGTCAGAAAACAACCTGGGGTATGGGTTACTGATCTCACCTCATAAAGATGTCAATCTTATTGAGGTATACCAACTGACTACGTATGAGGAAGTGATACAAGGTATCGACTCCCTATTATGACAAAGTGTCATGAGTCCGAAATGGATTCCATGTACATCAACTATGTTTAGATACTAGTTGTGGTACCGCAAGGCATTGTGCCTATTGGTACTATATAAGTCTTCAAGGAAGACATACATGGATGACAACATACCAACGTATAAGGCTAGGCTTTTAGCGGAAAGGTATCGTTATCAACATTGTGTTGATTACGATTCAACCTTTTATCTGTTGTCACGGTGAATTCATTTGGATAATGCTTGCTAATGCTGCATGTTTCATTTATGAAATATGACAGCTGAACGGGAAAATCGCTTTCCTGAAAAGGAAACCTTTTGGAGGATGTTTACAACATCCTGTCGGTTTTGTCATACCAAAACTAGCAAACAAAGTTTGCAGGTTATTTGATCCATGTTTGGATTGAAGCAAGCATTGAGTTCTTGGAATTATCTCTTTGATGTAATCATAATAGTTTATGATTTAATTCAAAACGAAATGATTCGTGTGTATATAAGGAGGTTAGTGGGAGCGCACTGACAATCGATGTCCTAGGTAATGATGATATCTCATTTCTTGGAAATGATATTCCCATAAAATAAATCGGTGAAAGCTTGGCTTTCGAGAAAATTCTCCGTAGAATTCTTGGGAGAAACAACCTTTATTCTAGGAATAAAGATCTACTAGGATAGATTTACAGTTGTTAAAACTCTCCGAGAAATCGTACATTATAAATTTACGCGACCTAGTGTCTCATACGCTTTGAGCATATGGATTCACAAACAGGCCAATCCAAGTGATAGTCACTGGATTGATGTTAAGAACATCTGTTAGTATCTTAGAGATCTAAGGATGCTGTCTTAAACTATGGAGAAAGGATAACTTGAAGTGACTGGGTTCACTACTGCAAGTTTCTAAACCGATTAAACGACTATAAGTCACAAAAAATGGTACTATACAGTTTGAATAACGGTACAGTGAGCTGGAAATCTTCCAAGCAAGATACTGTTACCGAATAAACAACAAATGCGGGTAATTGCTGCAGCTGAGGCAGCAATAGAAGCCATCTGGGTCAATAACAAATCTAATTAGATTAGATATAGTTCTGTTAGCAGCTGAGCTAGGCTACAGCACAGGCTAATGGATTAATGGTCTCATCAACGATCCAGATACATACTTCGATAATCATCTGATTCGTTCGAATCATACATCGTGGCGATGTGATGATCGAATAAATCACATCAGATGATAATCATGCAAATCCGCTGACGAAAGCGTTTTCTCAGCAATTTGAGCCAACCGTACATAGTTCGGGTGTAAGACACCCGAGTGACTGGCTATAGGCCAAGTGGGAGATTGTTGGACAATTATGACCCATAGCGTCACTATTTGTACAGATCATGGTGTTGTTGTACAAATTAACTATGTGGCAAAGGAGATTGCTCTCTTATCATTTATGATTAGATCACCAAGATGTATAAATGATAGAAGGTCCTTATGATTTGTTCCTGGATTGAGATGATATGAGACAGTATCAATCCACAAAGGATAAATCATTAAATATCCATAGTCAGAGTATTATCGAGATTGGACATCGATAATGCGTAAAAGACTAGTATTACACTTGTGCGCGTTATGAGGGCATAACAGTATAGTTCTCATATATTTTGGTATAGGATACTCATGCAAGTGTAATAGGAGGTTGTGTTTTATTGATGGTACGGGAAACAGCTTCGCTCTGGATAGACCCCTTCGGAGTTCCATTGGTAGTATAACTATGTGTCTATGGAAGTCCGAAATCAGTGTAGGTGTATTTGGTCTTAACCTGAGACTTGCACCGCTAATACTTACGACAATCAATATACTTTGGTTTTGGTCGTCCAAGGCTTTAACCGGTTTCTGTGTACGCCTCTTCTGGGTATATTGAGAATCGTAGTGTATTGGGTGTGATGTCAAGACGGAAGTATCACTTCAGTTATAGTGGAGATGATGATCACGTAGGATACGAAACTTGTTCTCTTTTATCCTGCAGCTATCAGGATATTATGACTAGGTCATGTATATCCGATTATAGAGACTAGTTACCAGACATCCGACATGTGCTTCGTACGGGGCAGACACAATTCCAGCCCCAGGCGTAGCACGTGACATCCGATACTGGATCGACATACACAATACTACGTATACTACGCCTGATATAAATCGTTTATTCATGTAAGCATGTTTCTGGAGAAATTGGTAGGCATGGCGCTTTGCTAGAAGCCAACCATGTCTTGTAAATCGGTACAAACGTAGTACTGGGTACTTACGTGTTCGGATAGTCCGACGACCGAATTTACTGCCAACATATCTGGGGATCTCATGGGTCGCTTCCAGAAGATTCACCGATGATGTATGACTCGCACTTCATTAATCTGTGATTAATTAGATGAGAGAGAAAATTAATCTGGGATTAATTACGGAGATATTTTATCTGGGATAAAATATCAAATAAAGAGAGAACGATTAATTTGGAATTAATCGATAAAATTAATATTTTTGATATATTAAACGAAATTGGATTTCGACGCGGAATTAAAATCGGATTTTAATTCGGGCGAACGAATTAATTTAGAATTAATTCGTTAGCGATGTGAATAGTAATTATGCTAGGCATGATTATTTAATTAAATTAGATTTAATTACGACGCAACGGAAAATTCGTTAATTTGGAATTAACAAACCCGAGCCCGAGAGTGTTTGCGAGCGCATTCGCATTTCGAATTCGAGTGCGGAACGTAAATCACATCAAGCGTCAAATCACTAGTCGCATCTAGCGTCACATCGCACATCATTCAAGTGATGGATGTCTTGTCACTTTGAGTGATTGACAACCAGTCACTATTCATGAGTGATGTGACTTGATGGAAGTGGTTGGAAAACATCTTTTGCTTTTTGGCTCCAAAATTTTGGTTGACCTTTTTGAAAGGCAAATACCAAATTTTGGTATATGATATTATTAGGTTTTGGAAACCTAATACAAGTGATATCTCTCTCTCTCTTTTCTCCCTAAGTATTCGGCCATTGTGGCCATTTTCTCTCTTCACTATGTTTTCTTCATGGCCGAAAGTCTAAGAAGAAATATTGGAAGATTTGTTGCAAATCGTCAAGAGTGATAGCACATAAAGAGGCATACAAGGTGATAGGGAAACCATCTCATGAGCTTGGAATCCATTGATGAAGCTTGGAGCTTGAAGAACACAAATGGAGCCCAACATGGAGGATGAAAACCGAGAGCTTCCAAGGAGGTTTCAAGTGGATTTTCTTCGTCGCATCCAATCCGATCATTGTGAGTATGATTCCGCCATTCTCCTTTGTGTATTCATACTTGTTTCATTGCTTTAAAATGATCCTTGGGACTTAATAGAAACCCAACATCCCTATCACCTTGGAATGACTCCTTTGAAGTGTGCTAGCACCTTAGAAAATTGCCACAATTTTCTTCTTCTTCTTGTGTGACTCTCGGCTAAGAGAGAAAGTGGAGAGAAAATTGGCACCAAGTGTCGTTAGTGAGGGAGAGGGAGAGAAGATTAGTTGTGTGGTTTTTGATTTCAAAAATCAAATACATCTTACACTTTTCCAAAAAGTGGTACAAGGCTTTAAAGTCTTCCAACTCTCATCAATCACAAAAGTGACAAGCATCACATCACTCAAAGTTGATGTGACTTCCATCACAAAAATGACTAATGATGTGACTTGTGGGCCCCACTTGATTCAAAATGCGAGTGGGCCCGCAAACACTCCTGGGCTCGGGTTCGCTAATTCCAAATTAACGAATTTTCCGTTGCGACGTAAATAAATCAAATTTAATTAAATAATTATGTCTAGCAAAATTACTATTCACGTCGCTCACGAATTAATTCTAAATCAATTCGTTAGCCCGAATTAAAATCTAATTTTAATTCCGCGACGAAATCTAATTTCGCTTAATATATCGAATATATTAATTTATCGATTAATTCCAAATTAATCGTTCTCTCTCTTTAAATAGAATTTTATCCCAGATAAAACCTCTCCGCAATTAATCCTAGATTAATTTTCTCTCTCTTATAATTAATCCTAGATTAATTATATCCGAGTCATACATCATCGGTGAATCTTCAGGAAGCGACCCATGAGATCCCTGGATATGTTGGTCTTCGGACTATCCGAACACATACGTACCTAGTACTACGTTTTTACCGATTTACAAGACATGGTTGGCTTCTAGCAAAGTATCGTGCCTACCCAATTCTCCTGAAATATTCTTAAAGGAATATGTAATATGTATCAGGCGTAATATACATAGTATTGCGTATTGCGATCCAGTATCTGATGTCACATGCAAGGCCTGGGGCTGGAATTGTGTCTGCCCCGTACGAAGCATATGTCGGATCTCTGGTAACTAGTCTCTATAATCGGATAAACGTGACCTAGTCATATTATCCCGATAGCTGCAGCATATAAGAGCACCAGTTCTGTATCCTACGTGACCATCATCTCCATATGACTGAAGTGATACTTCCATCTTGACATCACACCCAATACACTACGATTCTCAATATACCCAGAAGAGGCGTACAGAGAAACTGTTAAAGCCCTGGACGACCAAAACCAAAGTAAATTGATTGTCGCAAGTATTAGCGATGCAAGTCTCAGGTTAAGACCAAATACACCTACCCTGATTCGGACTTCCAAAGACACATAGTCCTACTACCAATGGAATTCCGAGGGGTCTATCCAGAGCGAAGCTGTTTCCGTACCATCGGTAAACACAACCTTCTATCACACTTGCATAAGTATCCAATACTTAAATATATGAGAACTATGTCGTTATGCTCCCATAACACGCACAAGTGCAATACTAGTCTATTCCGCATTATCGATGTCCAATCTCGATAATACTATGACTAGGGATGTTTTAATGATTAAACCTTAGTGGATTAATACTGTCTCATATCTTATTAATCCGGAACTAATCATATGGACTTTTATCATTTATATATCCCGGTAATCTAATTACAAATGATAAAAGACCAATTTTCTTTGTCACATAGTTAATTTGTACAACAACACCATGTTTTGTACAAATAGTGATGATATGGGTCATAATTGTCCAAAAATCTCCCACTTGGCCTATAGCCAATCACTCAAGTGTCCTACATTTGAACTATGTACGGTTAACTCAAACTTCTGCTGAGAAACTGCTTTCGTCAGCGGATTTGCAATGTTATCATTTGATGCGATTTATTCGATCATCACATCACCACGACGTATGATCCGAACGAATAAGATGAATAGTTGAAGTATATACTTGGATCGTTGATGAGACCATTAATCTTTAGCATGTGCTGTAGCCTAGCTCGGCTGCTAACAGAACTACTCCTAATCCAATTAGAATTATATAGATCCAAAGTGCTTCTATTGCTGCCTTAGCTGCAGTAATATTCCGTTTTTGTTGTTTATTCGGTAACAGTATCTTTCTTGGAAGATTTCCAGCTCACTGTTCTGTTATTCAAACTATATAGTAACTTTATTACGATTTATAGTCATTTTTATCGGTTAGGAAACTTGCAACGGTGAACGCAGTCACTTCAAGTTCTCCTTCTCCATAGCTTAAGAAAGTATCCTTAGTTCATCTAAGATACGTAAGGATGTTCTTAACATCAATCCAGTGACTATCACTTGGATTGGCCTGATTGTGACTCCATATGCTCAAAGCATATAAGACACCAGGTCGCGTACATATTTTTCAATGTACGAGTTCTCAGAGAGTGCCAACAACTTTTAGATCTATCCCAGTAAATCTTTATTCCTAGAATAAAGGTTGTCTCTCCCAAGTATTCTACGGAGAATTTTCATGAAAGCCAGGCTTTCACCGATTGTATTATGGGAATGTCATTTCCAAGAAATGATATGTCATCATTTTATAGGACAATCATTGTCAGTGCGCTCCCACTAACCTTCTTATATACACAAGAATTATTTTCGTTTTGAATTAAATCATACGCCATTATGATTACATCAAAATGCTGGTTCCAAGAACGTAATGCTTGCTTCAATCCATAAATGGATCGATTCAACTTGTAAACCTTGTTTGCTCGTTTTGGTACGAAAAAATCGTCAGGACGTTGTAAACATCCTCCAAAAGGTTTCCGTTTAAGGAAAGTGATTTTGACGTTCAGTTGACATATTTCATAAATGAAACATGCAGCATAAGCAAGCATTATCCAAATGGATTTAACCATGGCAACGAGTAAAAGGTTTCGTCGTAATCGACATAATGTTGATAATGATACCTTTTCGCTACAAGCCTAGCTCTGTACGTTTGTATGTTGCCATCCATGTTTGTCTTCCTTGAAGACTCATTTAGTACCAATAGGCACAATGCCTTCCGGTACAACAACCAGTGTCCAAACTTGGTTGGTATACATGGAATCCATTTCGGCCATTATGGCACTTTGCCATAATAGGGAGTCGATACCTTGTATCACTTCCTCATACGTAGTCGGTTTATCTTCCTCAATAAGATTGACATCTTTACGAGGTGAGATCAGAAACCTATACCTCCCAGGTTGTTTTCTGAATCTCTCCGACTTGTGCGGTTCTTGTGTATTTGAAGATTATTGGTATAGTTTCATCCCTGATGAACAATTTGTGTTCCATTAAGGACTCGGTGCCTGGAACAGTATTACTCCGATTTTCATCGAGTTTTACTTTCCTCACACTTACCACTGCATATAGGTATTCCTCTTAGGAAAACCGGATGGCGAGCAACAATTACATTGTTCTCTTGTGAGTTGTATAAGTATTATACTTTGGTTTCCCTAGGATAACCTACAAATTAGGCACTTATCTGATTTGGGTTCTAGTTTGATATCATCCAAACATATGCCTAGCATTCCCAAATCTTCAGGAATGAGAAAACCCGGTTTCTTTCATGTTCATATCTAATATGAAGTCTGTCAAACAGATTTTCGTGGAACCTTATTCAAAATAAGTTTTGCACTGTTTAATGCGTATCTCTAGAAGGAAAATGGTAGCTCAGAGCGACTCATAATTAACCTTATCATGTCTAACAAAATTCGGTTTCTCCGTTCGGACACACCATCTTATTGAGGTGTTCCGGGAGGAGTCCACTATGAAAGAATACTATACTCTTTCATGTAATCAAGAAACTTATTGCTTAAGTATTTTCCACCACGGTCTAACCGTGACGGTTTTAATACTCTTGCCGATCTGTTTTTATACTTCGTGCTGAAACTCTTTGAATTTATCAAAAGTTTCCGATTTGTTTTTCTTCTGAAACACATAACCATAACGCGATGCCACATCCATAAAGGTTACGAATTATTCATATCCACTTCTAGCCTCGCTAGATATGGTCCCACTTATGTCACTATGACCAAGGGCTAACAAATCGGTGGCACTTGCACTTTTACCAAGCAAAAGGTGTTTTAGGCACTTTGCCTAATAAACTAGATTCGTAGACATTATTTGAATAGAATCAAATTTTTCCTAGTATCCACTCTTTAAAAGTGTGGCTATACGAGTCTTGTTTGATGTGTCCCAGACAACAATGCCACAAATAAGTCTCATCTGATTAATTCAGTTTGAGCTATTTGTCTGTCATGTTATACGTTTGAGATTCATTTATATTCAAAATATAAATACCGTTGTTCACATCTAATGTGTTTATCTCAATATCATCTTTATAAAATAAAACACTTTAGTGTTCTAGAATATAAAGGTATACCTGCAACGAGGTATACTCTGATATAGAGATAATATTTCTAGTCAAACTAGGTACATTATAACAGTTTCCTAATTTAAGTACTTACCCAGAAGGGTAGTTCCTAAACTTAGGTTTATATGGTTAAAACAACGACTATTGTCCCGTTTCCGATTCGCAGATCAATCTCAACTGAAGTCAGTATCCTGCTAATCAGCAGATTCCCCACATTAGTACATATCTAATGTACCACATCTAGTATCAAAAATCCAATTTTGAAACTAATATTGAACATGTT
>SKCR01000401.1:0-29133 GCA_019454045.1 Zanthoxylum bungeanum | reverse complement strand
TAACTTAGATTAGATACAACTGTTAGTTTAAAAGGTATATTTACACAAGTGACACAACTTCTGGACTTGTATCTCTTCAATTTCTACATAAACATAACTCCTTGTATTATTATCTCTTTTTTCTGTATTATCTTCTTCCCTGAAATTCTTTATGAAATCATATAATTGCTTATCAGTGATTTCGTTGTTGTTGTTTTTATTTTGTTTTATATATTATCTTAACTTAGATAATAAATTAGGGACAATAATTATTCATAGAAATATGTAATACACACCTCGAAACAATTATATGTTCTTATTATATTATAGAATGATCCATTTCATTATTTTATTCAACATATAAATGATCCACCTAGTGACTTTGTTCATTGTATATATGTATGACGAGTAATTGAAAGCATGACATAATTTTATAATATTTTTAATTTAATGTTGACGTTCTTAAAATGTGACTTAAAAATAGAAATTCCTTAAATTTTGGCCAAATTTTGAGACCTCAATCAGTATTTTTGTGTGAACTGTGTCAAGACAACCTTTATTTGTAACTAGGGTTGGCAATCAGACGGGTTGAATCATGATTTATCAATTCCGATTCCATCATATTTATACAATTAGGACAAAAATCGTTCTAAACTCATCACATTATTTTTTCGAAATAAAAAATTATCCGTCTTATCTTATCTCATTAAAATCATATCCCATTTATTGTCTCGTTTTCAAATCGTGATTTTATGTCTCTAACCGATGACAGGAAAATTGCCCATCCTTCCACGAGATCTTAAATAAAGGCCCAATAGATCTTAAATGAAACTTAATTGGGCCCAACCTAAAAGGCCCATAATGACTCAGCTAGCGTCTGTTGGGCTCGTTCAATTTAAACGGGTCCTTAAGACATGCATAAATCGCAGAACGAAACCCTAATTTTAGCAAATCCTTATTAATAGCTAGTCATCTTCTTCACTCCTCTAGCGAATTTCGACGATGAGCTAAGTTAAGTTTAATAACGCTGTTTATTTATTAATTAAATTGATTCATTTTGTTTATTAGCTTCATGTGATGAGTGAATTATTATTATTATTATTTTTTTTAATTTTAATTTCCTTTCACTGAAAATTTATTATTGTATTTAAGTTATTTATTACTTGAATAAAATTGGTTTGAGCTGATGATGAGAACATATAGGCATGAGCTGCAACAACAAATTTTTTTGCGCTCCGTGTAGAGTAAATTCTACTCGGGTTGTTGTTGCAATGAAGAATGTGCTAATATGCTAATCTGAGGCTTTTAGCTCTTTACAATTTCATGTAAAAATTTTATTTTTATTAAAAAAATATAAAATTTACTTGATGTTATTTGTGTTATTTAAGAAGCAATGCATATAAGCTTTGGGATATATCAATTATCAATGAGTTAGGTTTATAAGTTTCAACTGAAAAAAAGAAAAGAAAATGGTTTTTTTTTTTTTTTTTTTTTAAAAAAAAAATTCTATCAGTACAATGTCATGTGTTTGTGGTATTGAACGGCTGAATTGAGAACTTTTGGACATGAGCTCCAAAAACATTTATCGCACCACTGGGTAGAATTTCTACACGGGGTTATTGTTGAGAGGAAGAATGTGCGAAAGTGCCAATCCGAGTTCTTTTAAGTTTTATGCATTGATTTAATAACATTGTTTATATATCTAATTTAGACCTTTTGACTTAAATCTTTGCTTAGAGCTGAACTCAATGTTATACTGTTATTCGCATTGCCTTTAAATGTTAAAGCTAAACTCACACTGTTAGATTGTTTTATTTTAAATTTGAAAATGCTTTGAATGTGTTTGTACTAAATTGATTCATTCCATTATCCTTTGCCTTGTTAATTGCCACTAATAAGCTCTCTTGGATTTCTTCTTTACTGGAAATGATCTTACCAGTGGATTTTTTGTTTATATCAATTTACTTCATGATCCTCAATTTGATTTAGAAATGAAGTCTTCTTTCTTATGTATAGCTCCATTTCTTTTGAGCTATTGAGTTATTATTTTCTTTTGTCCTTATTTTGTATCCCTTGAATTATCTTTAATTACTTATTAACACTCAACATTTGATTTGTAGATCTGTCATATAATCAGAAATTCCTTCTCAGTTACATTAAACAGGAAGTGAAGATCCGATAGTCAAATCTTTTTGATTTAACAGTCTGATATTTTAGGAGATTTCTCTCTTTATTATGGTGTGATGGTCTCATACACTGCAGTGATTGTAGTTTGAGTGAGGGTCGTAGATTATAAGAATTATGGATAAAATTTTATTGGAGGCATCAGCAATTGTATGTTTTTGACTTACACAATTGAGAAATGAAATTTAACCAACTTTACCCTTATCTGTTATTTCCTCTTCTAGTTTGAACCAAGATTTGTTCATATGCTGTGCTCAAATTTTACTTTTGTAAGGTTTCTTTTAATACATGGATGTATCCACATGGGACCAACCCTGGTCTCGGCTCGGTTTTGAAAAACTTCAAAATGTGATTTCAATGGGATGTATTCAATTGAGATTTTAAAAGACTATTTTGGGTTAAATAAGTTTTGTGGTATTCAATTAAGATTTTTAAATAATCTAAAAAGTCTTGAGGTATTTTATTAAGATCATTATGATTTTTTTTAAAAAGAGTGTCCAAATTTAGTGGTATTCAATCAAGACTTTAAACAAGTAATAAAGTCTTATAGTATTGAAAAACTTACTTATTTTGAAGGAATTTTTTATATGTGTAATTGTGTGAGACTTTTTAGTATAAAATATAAATATCAAATCATATAAAAAATCTTACCCAAACTCATTAGACTTTTGATGTGAGATTTTTTTAGCTGTTAGAGAAGAGAAGATGAAAATACATGTTAGCTCTTTGTGAACAAAGTACTTGCTTATTAGTAATTTTTTTTTCAGCATGCGTAGTGCAGTTTCTTTTTTCTTTCCTACAGAAAAAGTCAAAGCTTTTAGTTCAAATTTCTTGTGAAAACAGATCCAAACGCATTGCACTGAAACCAAAATTAAGCAAACAATGGCCATGAATTCTCACACTGTTGAAAATATTAAAAAAAAATAAAAAATAGTTGTTTCAGTCTTTTATTTTTGATATTTTTTAAAAGAAAGTGTTTATTTGTTGATTAAAAAAATAAAAATTAATTAAGGTAAATTCGAATTCTGGCTTGAATCTGTGTGTTTTTTGTAAATTTAATTAAGGGTAATTTTAGTTGAAATGAGTTTAGGGTTTTCCTTTGAAATGTATATATTAATTAGCTTGTGTTTATAATAAAAGATGATTTTTTGAGACGCGATGATATAGTGTGTATTGTTAGCTTCAAGATTGTAATTTGTTGAACCTTAATTGTTGGATTAATGAATATCGATTTCTATTGGGTTTTGTTACAGGCCTACGTAAGAAGCAATAACAGGAGCTTGAAAATCTTACACCAACATAATTATTATTTTGTAGGCTCATATATATTTTTTATACACATATAATTTAAATGGAGGATTCATAACAAAGAAATAACAAATGAAAGGGCAAAGAGAAAGAGAACAATGAAGCATTAACATATTTTTGTATGTATTTCCTTTGTAATTTGGTTAAATTATTTTGGTACTTTGGTTGAACTATTTGGGTTATAATTTGCTTGAACTATTTTATTGTAATTTTCAAAAAAAAAAAAAAAGAGAGAAGATATCAGTTTGTGTTAAATAGATGAATAATTATTGGTTCCATTCCATATAATTCCGGTTCTAAAAAAGTTACATTTTGATTCATGCTCGTTCAAAAAGAATATATAACTGTAAAGGTTGAGACATCCCCACCTAACCATTATGAAAAATTTAGCATTGACAATTCAGTTGAGGGTGACTTGGACGAGAATGGTCTAGGAAAAGAATGTGTCATTGAACTAGATAGACATTGCTCATAATCCGATTAAAAGTTGGTTGATTAACATCATAAAAGTAAGAAAATCTATATATGATCATTTCAAATCTTATAAATTCTTATGATATAAATTTTTTTAAATCCAATAAATAAAAAATCATGATTAAAAAAACTGTAATAAAATCTTGTAAGTCATTACATTGTTGAATAGTATTTTTAAAATCCACTGAACTTATTCATTCATATATGATCTTTTAAAATCTCAATTGAATACATCTCTTAAAATTCATTAATTTTTTTTTAAATTTTATAAAAGCATAAGTTTTAAAACTATGTTGATTATCCAATTAATTTTGAAAAGTTTCAAGTACAATTATTTGAAATTTATTTAGTTATTTTGATTTCATAAAATCGATTACCCACACTTACAAAAAAAAAATAGTAATAGTATAATAGAAAGATGATGATTTTTTTTCAATTTTTTTTTTCCGTAATGCTATTTCTTAAAAAAAACAACTGATATAAGTATATTTTAAACTAATATCTTTTAAGTTATTCATCTAAAAAAATCTACAAATAACAATTAAAAGAAAGCTTTAAATTTGTTTCATAATCTCACTGATATCGATTCGAAGCATGAATTGACAATAAAACTATTATACATCATTTTCATTATATGGATTCCAGTTGAATAATAAAAGTATTATAAAACAAATATTATAATTTGTTGACGGCTGATTTTCATTACATGGGCAGATCAGTAAACTCACTCCTCGAACAATCTCCTCTCAACTGTGAATTTGTTTTGTTTGTTGGAACCAAATGCAAACTTGGCAAAAGATCGAATATACACATAAAAACAAAGGATTTAACTTGGTCCGACGGAATGGATCCAACATACGTCCACAGGCACAAAGGAAAAGAAAGCTTTTATTTTGTGGTCGGGTATGACCGACATGCCTATCACTCAAGCTCAGCTAACCGACCTGTTACAAGCTAACTTTTTACACTTAAGCTTTTTCCGCTCTCTATTACAAATTATACGTGAATGAATTTTGCTAACCCTTTACAATGAATTCCGAATCCCTTTATATACTAGGGCAAACTCTAATGTTCCTCTATCTTTATGACATCAGCCACGTGAATCTACCATTAATGCGATGACTCTCATCTTTAACTGCTATACCGAAAGTAACTCTGCCACCAGACATCTCTTTAACCAAGCTACTATTGGCCACTGCCATACGCTACCTCCACCCTATAATCTGTCTGTAGGCACTGCATTTTTACGCATAAGTCCCTATGATGAGTCTCATTTTGGAGACACTACCTTTTAAGTCACGGAGGTCACGGGAAACGGACATCGGAAGGGGAAATTCAGAATAAACAAGGTTCACTGTTTTCGTTGGTGCTACGTTCGTGTATACGTTCGAACGTCAAACAGATTGCGGGCGTTCGTGCTGCGTTCGATGATGCGTTCGAACGGTGTCGGTAATTCTGGTTTTGCTGCTAGCCTCACATTAAGCCCAATTCGCCCAAACCTTGGCCCACACGCCCAAGCCCACTTAAAACACATATTTAACACATGGTGAAATCAAAACAAATCTAAAAATCACATACCAAATTAAATAAAATACTTACACAAATTAAAGAAATTGCATGCCTAATCAAAATCAATCAACAAACTAAATGCCTAATCTAAACCAATCAAATATAATCATACCAAGTTAAAATCAATCAACCAATATATTATTCCTAACTTAAAATATTGTATTCCTAAACCAAACCAAATCAAATCCCTCTTTAATTAGCCAAATCCCTTTCCTTGTCAAGCCCAACCCTTTGCCTATAAAAAGAACCTTTCACCAACCTTCTCAAGACTGGTCCCTGGTCCCTAGTCCCTAGTCCCTAGTCCCTAGTCCCTAGCTCATACACAACACACAAGAAAATTACAGGAAGAAGACACCCAAAAAAACAGTAAGCAAAAGATAAAGAGGAAACGCAGCGAAACCACAAGGAAACAATAGCAAAAGACGGAGAACGACGACTCAAACAGCAAGACAACGAACGAGAACAGTGAAACCGAGGGAGAGTTGCGGAGCATCCACCCTTCCGACGATCGTGTACCGTACATCCGAGAGGTGATTTAAAAGGTTAGACCTGAGGGTACCTTTTCATTAGTTTATATTCGTTTTTGTTATTATTATTGAATTCTATTCGCATGAGAGTCGTTTATGGATGCATGTTGTGGCTTGAATGAAATGGAAGAGTGTCGTCTCTTGTGGTATATAGGATGGAAACCCAGACGTAAATTCCGTAGCCGAATCCGAATGGACGGTAGTGCGGTCTGTACTTGGGACACAACTCCACGTATCACTTGAGTAAACGGCACCTTCTCTTGCTTTGCGTTGCTTTGGTTTATTTATTTCTTGTCATTTAAATTCTGCATGTTGTTTATTCCCGTATGATACGATCGAGTGCATGGGCTTAGTAAGTGCGATGAAAGGTTCCCTAATTGGAGGGTTAAAATCCTTCACCACGATGCTCTGCCGCACCGATTGATGTGTGTTCGGTTGAATGCGAAATACGTTCAATCGGACATACTTAGTTTGATATGATTGTCTTTATTTTCGTATGTATGATTCAACCGAGTGCATGGGCTTAGTAAGTGCAATGTGAGATCCCCTATGGGGAGGGGCTAAAGCCCTTTACCACGAGACTTTGCCGCGCCGGTTGATGTGTGTTCGGTTGGATACAAGATACGTTCAATCGGGCACACTATGTTTAGTATTGTTGCTTTTCATTCTATGTATGCATGATTCAGTCGAGCGCATGGGCTTAGTACGTTGGTCTAAAGGTCCTCTCTTTGAGAGATCAAGAGCCCCAAAAGGCCACCTTTACGGCAGTACTTCGCCGCGCCCCTTTATTTTGTCGTTTATGTATTGCGTCCCATTTCATGCATCAGATCTGTTCCCGTTCGAACGCGTTTACGAACGCAACTCGAACGCGCATGTATTTTGCCTTGTCATGCATCAGGTCTTATTTCTGTTCGAACGCGTTCACGAACGCCATACGAACGTGAGCATTCTGTTTCCTTTCCGTTCGAACGCGTTATCAAACGCCATACGAACGCGAACCTTCTGTTTACCGTTCGAACGCGTTTACGAACGCTACACGAACGCACACACCTTCTTAGTTTCATAATGTATCAGGTCTGGTTCCGTTCGAACGCGTTCTCGGACGCTACACGAACGCGAACCTTCTGTTTACCGTTCGAACGCGTTTACGAACGCTACACGAACGCGAACACACTGAACTGAGTCTGTCTTATCATATTCACGCATAATTGCCTCTTGGTTGATCTTTCTTGTGTTATATAGCCAACCGTATTATTTGTGTTCTTGCATTTATCCATTCTATGTGTTCTTGGGATTGTATTCAAGCATGATTAGGCTGTTAGCATGTTATTTGGTTAATAGGTTCATGAGATAGTACTCAAGCATGTTTATTCCATTGGTTGCGTCGTTTGCCTTGGTCTTGATTTAACGCATTACGATTCATATGCCTATGCCATGATGACTTTGGAGTATTATTTCTTGTGATATATCGGATGGAAACCCAGACATAAATTCCGTAGCCGATTCCGAATGGACGGTAATGCGGTCTGTACTTGGGATACAATTCCACGTATCACTTGGAAGAGTGCTCACATGTATGCTTGTGCGGATACTACGTATGCTTGTGTTTTCATGAATATGATATGCTGAATGAAGTTGTATGTTCATTGTTACTTTGAGGTATTTTGTTAGACATGTGTTATTAGATATGAGATATATGCGAAATGTATGTATGAGTGTTATTTTGTACCCATGAATATAGAAGCATGATATTCTTAGAAATAAGTGTTACTTAAGCCTGATTAAATTATTATGTAAAACCTTTCATTACAAATGCATAAGTAAGGGACCATTCCGAACCCAACGGTTTGAGGTCTTCCCTTGCGAGGGGTGAGTGCGGCCTTAAATCTCATTTTCCCGGTTCACACCGGGTGGCGACTCCATTATTCTCCGGTTTAGTCCTCTGTTGGCTACTCCGTACTCCCAACTAGGCCGCGAGCCTAGGAACAGCATGCGTCGCCCAGGTCTGTTGTCTACAGTCTGGCGACTCCACTGGGGATAGAGAATTGGCCCCGAAATATTGTCTTGTAATGAGTGGATTTATGTTTTAATTGACCGTGTCTATAGTGGATAAAGTGAGGGTTTAATCAAAGGCATTTTAAGGCTAGGTAATGGTTTGGTGTCTTCCTTCATTCACTACCTTTCTAGAAGGAAAAGCTGTGAAGGCACCTAGATAGCCATCTACTCGTAGTCTTGTGATGGACTAATTTGGAGGACTCGTTGTTTATTCCTGACAACAAGCGATAAGAGCCTAAGAGGCTTGGGTATTTAAGTGAGCCTCGCTCCACCTTCCCTCTGGGGAATCTACAACGGGAAATCCATTTGACAGTCCGTCACACACCATAGCTCATTGGCACGTACCTTAGTGTATAAAAAAGGGTGCGTTCACTTGGTCGCTCGAACCCTTGAGTGGGAGACCTAGTTGTGGGCCATCCTTCGCCGATGAGAGCCTTTGTCTATACTCTTGTGAACCCACCCATAGACCGGGTTGTATGGTCAAAGTAACAATTATTTCCTTGAGTATGTGCTAGTGGACCATCCTCATTTGGATGCAGTTGGACTATTGTCAGAAATGCGAACTTGCTGGGCCATTTAAACTGGGGCAAGTTCGTACCTTATGACTATTAGGCCCAAAGCTTCTGAAATGTTGATGGGCCATACTGTAGAAATTATTACGTTTGCATTATCTTTCTTCTATGCTTGTGTTTGGGAACATCGTCGTTTGGATCCGTTTGGACCATTTGCCATGGGATATGGGCTTGTTGGGCCATTTAAACTGGGACAAGAACGTATCTCATGACTATTGGGCCAAAGGCGTCTAAGTGTTGATGGGCCACTTTGTACTTGTGTTCGGAACATTACCATTTGGCTTTAGTTGGGCTCCTTGTCATAAGATGTGAACTCGTTGGGCCATTTAAACTGGGATGGGTTCACTCCTGTGACAATTAGCCCGAAAAATTCTAAAATGGTAACGGGCCGATTTGTATGAAAATTTTAATTGATTTAGTATATTATATATGTTACATGCATCTCATGCACCCCATGCATACATACATCATGCTAACCCTTGTGTTCTAAAAGCCATCATAGACTCCCGTTGGGTTAGGGAAAAGGGAAGACTCACCAAAATACCGAGAACAGACATGAGTGAATCAGATACTGAGGTATCCCGGATAGATCAGTTGGAAAATGGTTTCGCCAAGATTACTGAACAGTTGCAAGCCTTGACTACTGCCATGACAAATATGGCTGTACCCCGTGCCGGGGGAGATTCTGAGAATGTAAGGCGTGAGGAGCCTCCGAATGGGTTAGGGGATGATGTCCCCACTTTTGATGATGACATGGCAGAATATGCAACAGGCAAAGTGATTGGGTCTCAGGCAGAATTTCAGAAGCTTCGGGATCAGGTTGAAACAGTTACCCGCAAAATGAGGGGTAAGAACGAGGATTTGCTAGATTATGAGGCAATGACCTTCGGAGAACAGCTGCCAGCTCAGTTTAAAATGCCCGACATGGCCAAGTTTAATGGGAACGGAGACCCGAGGGTCCATCTGCAGCAATATGTCTCAGTCATGAGTGCAACGGGCCTATCACAGCGCCAAGTCCAAAAGATGTTTGGGATGTCACTCGAGGGGGCACCTGTGGTTTGGTATCATAGCCTTGAGAAGAAGGTTAAGGAAGATTGGAAGGAACTAGCTGATGCCTTTCTGAAGCAGTATGTTACAGACTTAGAGATTGACTTGTCACTCCGTGATTTGGAGAACACTAAGCAGAAGCCGGAAGAAAGCTTCAAGGAGTATGTAGACCGCTGGAGATGCCAGCTTCTGAAAATGCAGACTCGGCCCTCTGAGAAGGACCAGATTAAAATGATCATCAAGGGCACTAAGCCCTCGATCTATGGCAAGTTGAGGAGGATGACTTCAATGATTGCGGATTTCCGACAGTTGAGGGAAACTGTCATGGATATTGAGGAAGAAGAGGCTGAAAACAGAAGGTTTTATGGCCAGAATAGAAGAACTTTTGGGGGGCCTGCTGAGACCAAGCCCGCTACTGCCGAGGTCGCTACCGTCAAGAACCGGCATTTCTCTAACCTGGGGAGGCCATTATCTAAGGTACTTGAGAAGTTGAAGGGACAAGGACTCCTAAAACCCTTAGAGCCTAAACCACTTCCAGATCCTATACCACCCAACCTTAACCTAAGCTTGTATTGTCACTTCCATCAGAGGAGAGGCCACGAAACTGACAGCTGCACCCGCCTTAGGCATGAAATCCAAAACCTCATTGATGCTCACAAAATACCTGACCCAGAAAGAGAACAACCCAACGCATACAGAAATCCCCTACCCAACTACATGATCAACTCTGGCCTACCCGAAACCCTTGTCCTCCAAACTCTCAACCACTCAGCTTCATTCATAGGAATAAAGGATGACAACGGTGGAGAACCATAGGCCAAGAAAGAAAGCAATGTTGCGAATGATGAAATCATCCCTCCTAGTTTATTTGATCATGCATTTTTAATATAGACATTGACTTGGTCTACATGTTCGAATCATTTTTCTTTAAATGATAATAAAGACATTATTTCGCTGAATCTCTCCTACAATATGAGTATGTTTGAGAAAAACATTCAACCTTGGCACTATGAAATTCAGTGATGTTTAGAACACGGGGAATCTTCAGGAACAACAACAGTACAGTCAGTTTCAGAAATGAATCAGTATCAGTTTGGGGATGAGTCCCAGGGCCGAGGCCCGCATCAGTATCAGCTTGGGGCGAGGCCCATATCACATCAGTCTTGGGGCGAGGCCCATATCAGTATCAGTCTTGGGGCGAGGCCCATATCAGTATCAGTCTTGGGGCGAGGCCCATATCAGTATCAGTCTTGGGGCGAGGCCCATATCAGTATCAGTCTTGGGGCGAGGCCCTATCAGTATCAGTCTTGGGGCGAGGCCATATCAGCTGTATCAGTCTGGGGGCGAGGCCCATATCAATATCAGCTTAGGGCAAAGCCCACATCATTCTGCGGCCGAGGCCCACATCAGCAGAATTTTGGAATGGATCCAGGGAATGAATCCCAGGGTCGAGGCCCACATCAGCAGAATTTTGGAATGAATCCGAGGGTCGAGACCCACATCAGCATCAATCTGGGGGCGAGGCCCATGTCAGTAGCAGTTGGGGCCGAGGCCCACTTCAGCAATCAGTTTTGGGGATGAGTCCCGAGGGTCGAGGCCCACATCAGCATCAATCTGGGGGGCGAGGCCCATGTCAGTAGCAGTTAGGGCCGAGGCCCACTTCAGTATCAGCTTTGCCGGGTATGGCATTCTGGGGCCGAGGCCCACTTCAGTATCAGCTTTGCTGGGTATGGCATTCTGGGGGCAAGGCCCATATTACATCAGATCAGCATTGCCGGGTATGGCATTCTGGGGGCGAGGCCCGCATTACATCAGATCAGCATTGCCGGGTATGGCATTCTGGGGGCGAAGCCCGCATCATATCAGATCAGTTCTGCCGAGAATGACACTCCGAGAATGGAGATATAGTCGGGAATGGACAGCTCGAGAATGAGCACGCCGAGAATGGCACTCCGAGAATGGAGATATAGTCCGGGAATGGACAGCTCGAGAATGAGCACGCCGAGAAAGGGCACTCCGAAAATGGAGCATGGTTCGAAAATGGACTACTTATCACATCTCGCCGAAAATGGCACTCCGAAAATGGAGCATGGTTCGAAATGGACCATCACCTCATCACTTGCCGAAAAGGGCACTCCGAAAATGGAGCATGGTTCGAAAATGGACTACTTCCACATCTCGCCGAAGCGGCACTCCGAAAATGGAGCACAGTTCGGAAATGGACCAAGGAAGGCCTAACCCATCAGAATATAATACATATACATGCATACATATCACATACATGCAATGTTTGTTTCGTGTTCGCAGGTTTATAGCAGCAAAGACCATCTCATCAAATAACGGTTCAAAAATGAGCCACAATCTACCACAACAGACGCCGGAAATGGCACTCCAAAATGGAGCACTCACAACAGACGCCGGAAAATGGCGTTCCAAAATGGAACCACACACCGAAGATGCCGAAAATGGCGTTCCAAAATGGAACACACACAACAAATGCCGGAAATGGCGCTCCAAAATGGAGCACATACACGAAAAATGCCGAAAATGGCGCTCTAAAAATAGAGCACGGTTCGGGAATGAACCAGGGGTCGCAGCACCTCACCACCAAATCAACGCAACTCAACACATGGTAAGTCAAGTGGCAGCTGGCGAGCCAGGTAAGTAGAAATGCATTGCATAACTTTGATAGGATTGTCACTGTTGCACATTACACAAGTCCCATCAAAGTGGGGGCGACTGTAGGCACTGCATTTTTACGCATAAGTCCCTATGATGAGTCTCATTTTGGAGACACTACCTTTTAAGTCACGGAGGTCACGGGAAACGGACATCGGAAGGGGAAATTCAGAATAAACAAGGTTCACTGTTTTCGTTGGTGCTACATTCGTGTATATGTTCAAACGTCAAACAGATTGCGGGCGTTCGTGCTGCGTTCGATGATGCGTTCGAACGGTGTCAGTAATTCTGGTTTTGCTGCTAGCCTCACATTAAGACCAATTCGCCCAAACCTTGGCCCACACGCCCAAGCCCACTTAAAACACATATTTAACACATGGTGAAATCAAAACAAATCTAAAAATCACATACCAAATTAAATAAAATACTTACACAAATTAAAGAAATTGCATGCCTAATCAAAATCAATCAACAAACTAAATGCCTAATCTAAACCAATCAAATATAATCATACCAAGTTAAAATCAATCAACCAATATACTATTCCTAACTTAAAATATTGTATTCCTAAACCAAACCAAACCAAATCAAATACCTCTTTAATTAGCCAAATCCCTTTCCTTGTCAAGCCCAACCCTTTGCCTATAAAAAGAACCTTTCACCAACCTTCTCAAGACTGGTCCCTGGTCCCTAGTCCCTAGTCCCTAGCTCATACACAACACACAAGAAAATTACAGGAAGAAGACACCCAAAAAAACAGTAAGCAAAAGATAAAGAGGAAACAACAGCGAAACCACAAGGAAACAATAGCAAAGACGGAGAACGACGACTCAAAACAGCAAGACAACGAACGAGAACAGTGAACCAGTGAACCGGGAGAGTTGCGGAGCATCCACCCTTCCGACGATCGTGTACCGTACATCCGAGAGGTGATTTAAAAGGTTAGACCTTAGGGTACATTTTCATTAGTTTATATTCGTTTTTGTTATTATTATTGAATTCTATTCGCATGAGAGTCGTTTATGGATGCATGTTGTGGCTTGAATGAAATGGAAGAGTGTCGTCTCTTGTGGTATATAGGATGGAAACCCAGACGTAAATTCCGTAGCCGAATCCGAATGGACGGTAGTGCGGTCTGTACTTGGGACACAACTCCACGTATCACTTGAGTAAACGACACTTCTCTTGCTTTGCGTTGCTTTGGTTTATTTATTTCTTGTCATTTAAATTCTGCATGTTGTTTATTCCCGTATGATACGATCGAGTGCATGGCTTAGTAAGTGCGATGAAAGGTTCCCTAATTGGAGGGTTAAAATCCTTCACCACGATGCTCTGCCGCACCGATTGATGTGTGTTCGGTTGAATGCGAAATACGTTCAATCGGACATACTTAGTTTGATATGATTGTCTTTATTTTCGTATGTATGATTCAACCGAGTGCATGGGCTTAGTAAGTGCAATGTGAGATCCCCTATGGGGAGGGGCTAAAGCCCTTTACCATGAGACTTTGCCGCGCCGGTTGATGTGTGTTCGGTTGGATACAAGATACGTTCAATCGGGCACACTATGTTTAGTATTGTTGCTTTTCATTCTATGTATGCATGATTCAGTCGAGCGCATGGGCTTAGTACGTTGGTCTAAAGGTCCTCTCTTTGAGAGATCAAGAGCCCCAAAAGGCCACATTTACGGCAGTACTTCGCCGCGTCCCTTTATTTTGTCGTTTATGTATTGCGTCCCATTTCATGCAACAGATCTGTTCCCGTTCGAACGCGTTTACGAACGCAACTCGAACGCGCATGTATTTTGCCTTGTCATGCATCAGGTCTTATTTCTGTTCAAACGCGTTCACGAACGCCATACGAACGTGAGCATTCTGTTTCCTTTCCGTTCGAACGCGTTATCAAACGCCATACGAACGCGAACCTTCTGTTTACCGTTCGAACGCGTTTACGAACTCTACATGAACGCACACACACCTTCTTAGTTTCATAATGTATCAGGTCTGGTTCCGTTCGAACACGTTCTCGGACGCTACACGAACGCGAACCTTCTGTTTACCGTTCGAACGCGTTTACGAACGCTAAACGCTACACGAACACACTGAACTGAGTCTGTCTTATCATATTCATTCACGCATAATTGCCTCTTGGTTGATCTTTCTTGTGTTATATAGCCAACCGTATTATTTGTGTTCTGCATTTATCCATTCTATGTGTTCTTGGGATTGTATTCAAGCATGATTAGGCTGTTAGCATGTTATTTGGTTAATAGGTTCATGAGATAGTACTCAAGCATGTTTATTCCATTGGTTGCGTCGTTTGCCTTGGTCTTGATTTAACGCATTACGATTCATATGCCTATGCCATGATGACTTTGGAGTATTATTTCTTGTGATATATCGGATGGAAACCCATACATAAATTCCGTAGCCGATTCCGAATGGATGGTAATGCGGTCTGTACTTGGGATACAATTCCACGTATCACTTGGAAGAGTGCTCACATGTATGCTTGTGCGGATACTACGTATGCTTGTGTTTTCATGAATATGATATGCTGAATGAAGTTGTATGTTCATTGTTACTTTGAGGTATTTTGTTAGACATGTGTTATTAGATATGAGATATATGCGAAATGTATGTATGAGTGTTATTTTGTACCCATGAATATAGAAGCATGATATTCTTAGAAATAAGTGTTACTTAAGCCTGATTAAATTATTATGTAAAACCTTTCATTACAAATGGCATAAGTAAGGGACCATTCCGAACCCAACGGTTTGAGGTCTTCCCTTGCGAGGGGTGAGTGCGGCCTTAAATCTCATTTTCCCGGTTCACACCGGGTGGCGACTCCATTATTCTCCGGTTTAGTCCTCTGTTGGCTACTCCGTACTCCCAACTAGGCCGCGAGCCTAGGAACAACATGCGTCGCCCAGGTTCTGTTGTCTACACTGTCATTTCTCATGTGATAATGTGTGCTAGAAGATAAGCCAGTGACCTGCTCCGGTCACGTCACACCTTTTGGAGTATGCAAGTTTCCATGTAGGACTCACGTCACTTGGACCTGATCATATCATCTCCACTCTGATCTGCCCTACCAGGTTGGGTCGGATCCGAGGCCTTAACTCCGCTTTGCTCTTCTGAACATCTTTCCAACTCGAGTCATGATCTTCTTTAGGTACCACATCGGATCAGACATCAAGTGCAATCCATTGCTGACCTTATTGGCAGGCCAGATGCCTCAGCTTCTTCGGGCTGGGCCCTGAGGTTTGGAAATGGAAATTCCCTTTACACCATTCCTTGAGATTATGACTTCTTGGGGGCCGAAAACCACCATCAACATTTGTTCCATAGTTTTTGATATCAATGAGTAGGAGAGTTGGTCTCGGGAACTAGGGGTGGGCGCGGTTCGGTTTGGTTCAGTTTTTGCTAAAAACCGAACCAAACCATATTTTACGGTCCGGTTTTTTTACCTCTCAAACCAAACCATTAAATAACGATTTGGTTCAGATTGAAATTTTTTTAAAACCAGCGGTTTACAGATTGGTTCGGTTCGGTTTACGGATTATTCTACTAAAAAAAAAATTTCATCCACTTAAGTGAAGACAAAAAAAAAATAGTCTAGCGAACAATAGTATAAAGTGCTACGGTGTAAGCTGTGACTCCAGAGAACACATACACTCAATAGAGGATTGAAAAATAAGGCACAATTAATTCTTGTATTTTTTAAAAATTACCTCGAATAATGATGCTACCATCATTCTAATTAAGAGACAAATCCAACAGCTTACTTTCAAGAATAAACCATAAAACAAAAAATTTAAGAATAAAATTATTAACAAATAAATTTAAGAATAAAAGTATTAACAAAAAAATATATTAACAAAAAATTAAGAATAAAAGTATTAACATACTAATAAAAAGAAAACATAAAGTAGAATTAAAAGAAAAATGCAAATCTTTTTATAAAAATATATAATTTTTTAATTATAACGGTTCGGTTTAACAGGTGCGGTTCGGTTTAGCATCTGAACCGAACCGTAAATCGTTTGGGGTGGGCCAATCCGAACCACAACTGAACCGTTAGAAAAAAACCGTAAATTCGGTCTGATTTGGTTCGATTTACGGTTCGGTCGGTTTTTTTTTGCCCACCTCTACCGGGAACTATAAAAAGATGGTGGTGCACGAAGCCGGAAACCGATCTAGTGTCCTCAGGCTGATGCATGCTCTTGACACACTACGATCCCAGAAAAGAATGATCTGCAAAGACCTGCAAAACAAAACATAGGTCACGAGGGAAAGCTCCCCTCCTCGGTTGTCACACAGCAAAAGGGCCTCGACTGAATGTAACCCGGCCCCGAGCTGATAATAATATATTTGCCACAAGGGAATACTCCTTGTGCCGCCAACATTTGGTCATGAGGGAACTCCGACCCCATACCAACGAATCTAATAAGGTCTTATTGGGATATAACCCGACCCCGAGCCACAAAAGTACTTGGCCACAAGGGAAATGCTCCTTAATTGTGCCACTGAACACTTGGCCATGAGGGATAAACTCCGACCCCATGCCAACAAGATAAAAAGGCATCGGTGGGACGTAACCTGACCCCGAGCCGATCTCACAAAGAGAGGTATTGGGCGAAAGACCGACCCCAAGCCATCTAAGTCGTATGGTCGCAAGGGAATGAAACCTCATTGTACCAATACACAAGAAAATGACATCGGCGGAACAAATGCAACCCTGAGTCAGAATATCAAAGTAGTCTCGGCGGAACGAATACAGCCCCGATCTAGTGCAGTAATTTAGCCACAAGCGAATGATCCCTCATTGTGCCGAAATTTACACAATGGGATAACCAGAACTACGGAGGCATTTTCCCTCCCCGTATCGGCCTACTCGAGACACACAATAGGATAACCAGAACTACGTGGGAATTTTCCCTTCCCATTATCGGCCTGCCTGTAGGCACTGCATTTTTGCATATAAGCCCGATGATGAGTCTCGTATGGAGACACTACCTCTTTAGTTGTGAAGGTCGCGGGAAACGGACGTTGGAAGGGTAAAGTTGGGAATTAGTATTTTGTCAGATTTAACTCGCTTGTTTCGCTTCGGGTTGCTTGTTGGACCTCTATTTTAAAACACACCAAACCCATTAGATCACATCCAAAAATGACCCACAAAGTGTTGGAAGATGGGCAATAGATCCCAAGAATATGAGTAAAACTCTTCATGTGTCAGATAAAAACTTGTTTATCCATAGTTGTTTATTATATGTGCTTAATGTCTCGGGTCTTTTTGTACTGCCGAGGCCTTAGCATTTTGTAAAGTAAGGTAGGCCGATAACGGGTAGGGAAAATGCCCCCGTATATCTGGTTATCTCATTGTAACGGATAGGGAAAATGCCCTTGTAGTTATGGTTATCACATTGTGTATCTCAGGTAGGCCGATAATGTGGAGGGAAATGCCCTCGTAGTTATGGTTATCTCATTGTGTATCTCGAGTAGGCCGATAACGGGGAGGGAAAATGCCCATGTAGTTCTAGTTATCTCATTTTGTATCTATGGTAAGCCGATAACGGGGAGGGAAAATGCCCCCGTAGTTCTGGTTATCTCATTGTGTATCTCGGGTAGGCCGATAACGGGGAAGGAAAATGCCCTCATAGTTCTGGTTATCCCATTATGTGTCTCGGGCAGTGTAGGCATTGCATTTTTGCATATTAGCCCGATGATGAGTCTCGTATGGAGACACTACCTCTTTAGTTGTGAAAGCCGCGAGAAACGGATGTTGGAAGGGTAATGTTGGGAATTAGTATTTTGTCGGATTTAACTCGCTTGTTTCTCTTCGGGTTCGCTTATTGGACCTCTGTTTTAAAACACACCAAACCCATTAGATCACATCCAAAAATAATTAAAACATTTAAAACACATCTCACAAATTAAATAATTAAAACATTTAAAATACATGTCACAAATTAAATTAAACTTAAATTAAATTAAATTAAATCACATTCTTAAACTAAATAAATCCAATTAAATTAAAACACATGACACAAATTAAATTCCTTTCCCAAATTAAAAGATTCAAATTAAATTCCATAAATAACATTCCTAATTAAAATAAATCACATTCCTAATTTAATTAAATCACCTACTAATTTAAATAAATCATATCCTTAACTAAAAAGAATAAATCAAATCACTTCCCTTAATTAAAAGATTCCCCTTATCACATTTTAATTAAAGATATTCCCCATCAATACACAATCCTTCTCCTTCTCAAATAAGGAAAGTCCTCACCCCTTGGCCTATAAAAAGAACCCTTAACCCACACATTCAACCCTGGCTAGCTGACTCTCACAAAAAACACAAAGAAATAAACCCTCCTATTGCCGCATCATCCAAGCCCTTCTCAACACCACACTAACTCTCACCCAACAAATCACGTCCACGCCTAACCCTCTGCACAGCCTCTACGCCTCCAAATTCACTCATGTATACTACCCATCACGCCAAAACAATCAGCGCCACATAGCCATGCCTCAGCTCACATAACCGACACATACTTCACGCCAACTAGCCCATTGACCTCACTTTCACACCTGCCTTCACGTCCTTAGCACCCCACCTTCACGCATCATAAACCAACTAGCTCCCTGCCTCAAACGCCACCTGCCTTCTCATCGCTAAATACTCACCAGCCCTCAACATTCACGCCAATTGCTGCCTGACCTCAAGCCTTTACTCACGCGATAGCCACTCGCCAAAGACAAATAGCCACGCAGTCCACCCAATAGCCAACAACCCTGTGCACCTTCAACAGCTCTAGCCCTCAAAGCAAATAATCAGCCCACAGCCCACAGCCACACAACAAACAAATTGCCATCGCAAACAAGCCTTACCAGCCAAAGCCACACGCCCTTCAACAGCTCACTGCCCTCCATTCAAGCCTTCAAACTGCCCAGCTTGCCAGTAAATCAACCCAAAACTGCACCTAAAAAACAGCCCAAACCAGTCCAAAAAAAACAGTCCACAAAACAGTCCCCGTAATTACCAAAAATAACGACCAGAAAATACAACAAAAATAGCAGCGAAACGGAGTAAAAACAACAGCCCGAACAGTAAAACAACAAGGAAAGACGTTGAGTTGGTGAACCAAAAGAGTTGCGGATCATTCACCCTTCCAACGGATGTGTAACGCCCTTTCGTGAGACAACAAAAGAGGTTAGACCTGAGGGCACCTTCCTACTTATCTTCTTTCGTTTTATTTTATTTATTTTAAAATATTATTGCATGAGAGTCGTTTGAGGCATGATGTGATTGTTGGATGAGCGGGATGTGTGTTCCTTTTTGTGGTATATCGGATGGAAACTCAGACGTAAATTCCGTAGCCGATTCCGAATGGACGGTATTACGGTCTGCACTCAGGATACAACGCCACGTACCACTTAAGATGCACGTATCTCGTCTCATCCAAATTTGTATTTGAGCATGTCATAGTTCTAGGTCGTTTATTTATTATTTTAAGCATGAGTTAATTTAGTCTTGTTATTTAATCTTCAAAGCATGATTGTGTTATTTAGGCATGTTGTTTCTTCATTCTTTATGCATGATGTTTCGTTTAGTTTATGTTTATGTTTAATTAGTTATTTGTTTACTTTGGTTTAATGGTTCAATATGCTCGTTGTGTTATATTGCGTGGAGTTATTTGGATGAAAGCATGTTAGATCTAAGTACCATTGAGCATGAATGTTGAATAGATTCGGTTAGTTTATTACACAAATCATATCATCACAAGTGACATAAGTAAGGGACCATTCCGAACCCAACGGTTTGAGGTATTCCTTGCGAGGGGTGAGTGCGGCCTTAAATCTTTGTCCCGGTTCACACCAGGTGGCGACTCCATGTTATTTCGTACTCCCAACTAGGCCGCGAGCCTAGAACAGCGTCGTCAAGTTCTGTGTCCTACAGTCTGGCGACTCCACTGGGGATATTTTGAATCGGCCCCGAAATCATGCCTTGTGATGTTTATGATTTGTGCTTTAGTTAATCGTTTCGATAGTGAGTTGAAAGGGGTTAATCAAAGGCTTTGTTGGAGCTAGGTGATGGTTGGGTGTCTTCCTTCACTCACTACCTTTTCATAAGGAAAAGCTGTGAAAACACCGAGATAATCATTACTTGTAGCTCATTGTGACAGACTAGTTTGGAGGACTCGTTGTTTATTCCTGACACCAAGCGATAAGAGCCTAAGGGGCTTGGGTACTTAAGAGAGCCTCGCTCCACCCTCCCTATGGGGAATCTACAATGGGAAATCCATTCGACAGTTAGTCAGACACCGTAACTCGTTGGCACGTACCGTAAGGTATAAAAAAGGCGTACTCACTTGGTCGCTTGAACCATTGAGTGGGGAGTCCTAGTTGTGGGTAATCCTTCGTCAAACGAGAGCCTTTGTCCACACTCCTGTAAACCCACATGTGAACCATAGTTGTATGACCTATAGGGGCCACCCTTTATGCTTTTGATAACCCCATGCATATTGTGTCTCATACATCACATGCATCTCATGCATACATGCATCATGTTAACCCTCGTGTCTTAAAAGAGCCATCATAGATATCCGTTGGGTTAGGAGAAAAAAGACTTTTAAATTAAGAGTTTAGCAAACATGGATATCGTGGAAAAGGAAACCGAGGAACATAGAACTTTACTGTAAGGATAGAAAGACCATGGTGGGCCCAAAAAAAAAAAAAAGAAAAAGAAAAAGAAAAAAAAGAAAAAAAAAGAAAAGAAAAAAAAAAGAAAAAAAAAAGAAAAAAAAAGAAAAAGAAAAAAAAAAGAAAAAAAAAAGAAAAAAATTGTTGTTTGTTTTTAGTCTTTGATAGTTAGACATAAGTCCAATGATGAAATCGTTTGCTTTAGGGTGAAATCTTAGAAACGATAAACGCTTGATGTGCTTTTATCTGATACTTTGAGTGATTGATCTATGTTAGACTCGTAAACACTCAACTATAGGTTCTTAGCAGTGAAAACCTGAGTAACTGGCAAGGTGACTAGTTGAAGAAATTATAGGTCGGTGAATGACCATTTGCTTAGATGTCTATCTTGATTTGCTTATGTTATGATGTGTGGTATGGTTGAAAATGAAAGAAAAATCTCTAAAGAAAAAGAATTGAATCACCTATAACCGATAAGCGTGAAGCTACCCATGGGCGAGTATTAGGACCACCATGAGGAGAAATGCTACCTTAAAGGGTAGGTGTGTTGAAAAAAAAAGAAAAAAAAGAAAAAGAAAAAGAAAAAAGAAGTTCAAAATGAAAAGAGAAAAGAAAGAGACAAGAGAAAAAGAGAAAGAAAACCATACCACATTGAGCACAGAAAAGCAACTGCAGGCATAATTGAGATATCTAGGTTGGTTTGACCCATCGATCCCGATTTTTTAAACGAAATCATTGAGTTAGCTTACCTAGGGATGAATCCGCAAAGGAACCTTTGCACACACACACTTTGAGTCTGGCTTAGATAATTTATTCAAAGACTTGGATTTGAGTTGCGTTGAATGTTTTGAAGGTTCTCTGGTTTCAATACTGAGCATTCTTTGAGGGCAATAATATGTGTAACTATTGGGACTATTTCGTAGCATGTGATATAGTATGATATGGAAGGCCCCACCATGTGGTTCATATTGACCAAGTACAAACAGCGGAGACTGGAAAGGTAAACCAAGACTGGGGGCGACCAGTCTCCCACATCGCGAATCAGGGACATAATAAGATATTAAGTCATGAAACCAGAAAGAAGACTGAGCAATCACCTGGAGAACTGGTGGAAGACCTAACCCAACGAAATAGGAAATTCATTCATGCATGCATGCATACACGTAACGTATTTGCATTCTTTTTGTCTTTGTTTCGTTTTGTATTCACAAGTTTCAAAGAAGAAAAAGAGAAAGCGGCAAAGACAAGCCAACCAGAATCAGCAACATATGAGTAATAGTTTTGGGGATGAGTCTCAGGGTTGAGGCCCATATCAGTATCAGTTTTAGGGCGAGGCCCACGTCAGTATCAGTCTGGGGCCGAGGCCCATATCAGTGTTTGTATGGGGGCCAGGCCCACATTAGTTTCAGTTTGGGGTCGAGGCCCATATCAGTATTCGTTTGGGGATGAGTCTCGGGGTTGAGGCCCACATCAATATCAGTTTGGGGCGAGGCCCACATCAGTTTCAGTTTGGGGTTGAGGCCCGTATCAGTATTCATTTGGGGATGAGTCCCGAGGTTGAGGCCCACATCAGTATCAGTTTTGGGGCAAAGCCCACATCAGTTTTAGTCTGGGGGCGAGGCCCACATCAATATCAGTTTGGGGCGAGGCCCACATCAGTATCAACTCAGGGTCGAGGCCCACCTTATCAGCAGTTTGGGGAATGAATCCCAGGGTCGAGGCCCACATCATCAGAGTTTCGGGAATAAATCCCAGGGGAATGAATCCCACATCGCTAGAGTTTTGGAGTGAATCTAGGGGATGAATCACAGGGCCAAGGCCCACGTCATCAGAATTTGGAATGAATCCGGGAATGGATCCCAGGGTCGAGACCCACCTTGTCAGCAGTTTCGGGAATGAGTCCCAGGGTCGAGGCCCACATCAGACATCAGCATCAGTCTGGGGCGAGGCCCATATTAGCATCAATATCAATCTTGCCGAGTATGGCACTCTGGGGTCGAGGCCCACATCATTATCGGTATCAGTGTTGCCGAGTATGGCACTCTGGGGGCGAGGCCCACATTAGTTCAGTATCAGTCTTGCCGGGTATGGCACTCCGGGGGCGAGGCCCACATCATTATCAGCATCATTTTTGCCGGGTATGGCACTCCGGGTATGGAGACATCAGTATCATTTTTGCCAGGTACGGCACTCCGGGTATGGAGATATCAGATCAGTTTCGCCGGGAATGGCACTCCGAGAATGGAGATATAGTCTGGGAATGGACAGCTCGAGAATGGCACGCCGAGAATGGCACGCCGAGAATGGCACTCCGAGAATGGAGATATAGTCCGGGAATGGACTGCTCGAGAATGAGCACGCCGAGAATGGCACGCCGGGAATGGCACTCCGAGAATGGAGATATAGTCCGGGAATGGACAGCTCGAGAATGAGCACGTCGAGAATGGCACGCCGGGAATGTCACTCCGAGAATGGAGATATAGTCCGAGAATGGACAACTCGAGAATGAGCACGTCGAGAATGGCACGCCGGGAATGACACTCCGAGAATGGAGATATAGTCCGGGAATGGACAGCTCGAGAATGAGCACGCCGAGAATAGCACGCTGGGAATGGCACTCCGAGAATGAAGATTTAGTCCGGGAATGGACAGCTCGGGAATGAGCACGCCGAGAATGGCACTCCGGGAATGGAGATCGGTTTGGGAATGGACCACCACACAGTGACAGTTCGGGAATGGACTTCATCACACCACAGCACATCAAAGGTTCGGGAATGGACCACAGCACGGTGACAGTTCGGGAATGGACTTCATCACGCCACATCACAGTAACACTCCGGGAATGGAGATCGGTTCGGGAATGGACCACATCACGGTGACGGTTCAGGAATGGACCTCATCACACCATATCACAGTCACACTCCGGGAATGGAGATCGGTTTGGGAATGGACCACATCCGGTGACGGTTCGGGAATGGACCTCATCACACCACATCACTCTGGGGGCGAGGCTCACATCATTATCAGTTCGAGGGCGAGGTCTCTATTGTCAGCGGTATGGGTCGAGACGCGTGCCCAGGGTCGAGGTGGCCCCCGTTGTCGGTTGTAGTTCCGGGTCGAGATGCATGCCCAGGGTCGAGGTGCCCACTACATCATCATATTCAGGGCGAGGTCCCTATTGTCAGTGGTATTGGGTCGAGATGCGTGCCTAGGGTCGAGGTGCCCCCGTTGTCGGATGTAGTTTCGGGTCGAGATGCGTGCCCAGGGTCGAGGGCCCACTACTTCATCATATTCAGGGCGAGGCCCCTATTGTCGGCAGTATTGGGTCAAGATGCGTGCCCAAGGTCGAGGTGCCCCCGTTGTCAGTTGTAGTTCCGGGTCGAGATGCGTGCCCAGGGTCGAGGTGCCCATACATCATCATATTCAGGGCGAGGTCCCTATTGTCAGCGGTATTGGGTCGAGATACGTGCCCATGGTCGAGGTGCCCCCGTTTTCGGTTGTAGTTGCAGGTCGAGATGCGTGCCCAGGGTCGAGGGGCCCATTACTTCATCATATTCAGGGTGAAGCCCCTATTGTCGACGGTATTGGGTCGAGATGCGTGCCCAGGGTCGAGGTGCCCTCGATGTCGGTTGTAGTTCCGAGTCGGGATGCGTGCCCAGGGTTGAGGTGCCCACTACTTTATCATATTCAGGGCGAGGCCCCTATTGTCGGCGGTATTGGGTCGAGATGCGTGCCCAGGGTCGAGGTGCCCCCGTTTTCGGTTGTAGTTCCGGGTCGAGATGCGTGCCCAGGGTCGAGGTGCCCACTACATCATCATATTCAGGGCGAGGTCCCTATTGTCAGCGGTATTGGGTCGAGATGCGTGCCCAGGGTCGAGGTGCCCTCGTTGTCGGTTGTAGTTCCGGGTCGAGATGCGTGCCCAGGGTCGAGGTTCCCACTACATCATCATATTCAGGGCGAGTCCCTATTGTCAGCGGTATTGGGTCGAGATGCGTGCACAGGGTCGAGGTGCCCCCGTTATCGGTTGCAGTTTCGGGATGCGTCCCAGGGTCGAGGGCCCACTGCATCATCATCACAGTTCACATTCGGTGGTTCGGGAACAAAGCCTAGAGGTCGAGGCACCTCGCCATCATATCAATTCAGTTCAAAACAGCAGGCGTGTCAGGTGGCAGCTGGCAAGCCAAGAATTCATTCATCATCACTTTTAAGATGTGTCCCAGTGTCGAGGGCCCACACATCAATTGCAGTTCCGGGATGCGTCCCAGGGTCGAGGGCCCACTGCATCATCAGTACAGTTCACATCCGGTGGTTCGGGAACAAAGCCCAGAGGTCGAGGCACCTCACCACCATATCAACTCAGTTCGAAGCAACAGGCAGACCAGGTGGCAGCTGGCGAGCCAGGTAAGTAAAAATGCATTGCATAGACTTTGATAGGATTTTCATTGTCACACACTGCACAAGTCCCATCAAAGTGGGGGCGACTGTAGGCATTGCATTTTTGCATATTAGCCCGATGATGAGTCTCGTATGGAGACACTACCTCTTTAGTTGTGAAAGCCGCGGGAAACGGACGTTGGAAGGGTAAAGTTGGGAATTAGTATTTTGTCGGATTTAACTCGCTTGTTTCTCTTCGGGTTCGCTTATTGGACCTATGTTTTAAAAACACACCAAACCCATTAAATCACATCCAAAAATAATTAAAATATTTAAAACACATCTCACAAATAAATAATTAAAACATTTAAAATACATGTCACAAATTAAATTAAAACAAGTTAAATTAAATTAAAACACATGACACAAATTAAATAATTAAAACATTTAAAATACATGTCACAAATTAAATTAAAACAACTTAAATTAAATTAAAACACATTACACAAATTAAATCACCTTCCTAAATTAAATTAAATCACTTTCCTAAAATACATAAATCACTTCCCCAAATTATAAGATTTTCCCTATCCCATTTTAATTAAAAGATATCTCCCAATTAACACACAAATCATATTCCTTCTCCAACAAGGTAAACCCATCCCCTTGCCTATAAAAATAACCATTCACCCCATTTACCAAACCCTGGCTAGCTGACTCTCACAAAAAACACAAAGAAATAAACCCTCCTATTGCCGCATCATCCAAGCCCTTCTCAACACCACACTAACTCTCACCCAACAAATCACGTCCACGCCTAACCCTCTGCACAGCCTCCACGCCTCCAAATTCACTCACGTATACTGCCCATCACGCCAAAACAATCAGCGCCACATAGCCCTGCCTCAGCTCAAATAACCGATACACACTTCACGCCAACTAGCCCCTTGACCTCACTTTCACACCTGCCTTCACGTCCTTAGCACCCCACCTTCACGCATCATAAACCAACTAGCCCCCTGCCTCAAACGCCACACACGCCTTCTCATTACTAAATACTCACCAGCCGTCAACATTCACGCCAATTGTTGCCTGACCTCAAGCCTTTACTCACGCGATAGCCACTCGCCAAAGACAAATAGCCACGCAGTCCACCCAACAGCCAACAACCCTGTGCACCTTCAACAACTCTAGCCCTCAACGCAAATAATCAGCCCACAGCCTACAGCCACACAGCAAACAAATTGCCATCGCAAACAGCCTTGACCAGCCAAAGCCACACGCCCTTCAACAGCTCACTGCCCTCCATTCAAGCCTTCAAACTGCCCAGCTTGCCAGTAAATCAACCCGAAACTGCACCTAAAAACAGTCCAAACCAATCCAAAAAAACAATCCACAAAACAGTCCCGTAATTACCAAAAATAGCGACCAGAAAATACACAAAAATAGCAGCGAAACGGAGTAAAAACAGCAGCCCGAACAGTAAAACAACAAGGAAAGACGTTGAGTTGGTGAACCAAAAGAGTTGCGGATCATTCACCCTTCCAACGGACGTGTAACGCCCTTTCGTGAGACAACAAAAGAGGTTAGACCTGAGGGCACCTTCATACTTATCTTCTTTCGTTTTATTTTATTTATTTTAAAATATTATTGCATGAGAGTCGTTTGAGGCATGATGTGATTGTTGGATGAGCGGGATGTGTGTTCCTTTTTGTGGTATATCGGATGGAAACCCGGACGTAAATTCCGTAGCCGATTCCGAATGGACGGTATTGCGGTCTGCACTCGGGATTTAACGCCACGTACCACTTAAGATGCACGTATCTCGTCTCATCCAAATTTATATTTGAGCATGTCATAGTTCTAGGCCGTTTATTTATTATTTTAAGCATGAGTTAATTTAGTCTTGTTATTTAATCTTCAAAGCATGATTGTGTTATTTAGGCATGTTGTTTCTTCATTCTTTATGCATGATGTTTCGTTTAGTTTATGTTTATGTTTAATTAGTTATTTGTTTACTTTGGTTTAATTGTTCAATATGCTCGTTGTGTTATATTGCGTGGAGTTATTTGGATGAAAGCATGTTAGATCTAAGTACCATTGAGCATGAATGTTGAATAGATTCAGTTAGTTTATTGCACAAATCATATCATCACAAGTGACATAAGTAAGAGACCATTCCGAACCCAACGGTTTGAGGTCTTCCCTTGCGAGGGGTGAGTGCGGCCTTAAATCTTTGTCCCGGTTCACACCGGGTGGCGACTCCATGTTATTTCGTACTCCCAACTAGGCCGCGAGCCTGGCGTGCTAACCCCGTACCTAGGACGTCGCTGTGGTCTGAATGCTAACCCCGTACCTAGGGTGTCGCAGTGACGTCTCTGTACCTAGAGAGCCACAAAATGTCTGAATAGTCCACATGCCGTACCTGGCGTGCTAACCCCGTACCTAGGGCGTCACTGTGGTCTGAATGCTAACCCCGTACCTAGGGTATCGCAGTGACGTCTCTGTACCTAGAGAGCCACAAAATGTCTGAATAGTCCACATGCCGTACCTGGCGTGCTAACCTCGTACCTAGGGTGTCGCTGTGGTCTGAATGATAACCTCGTACCTAGGGTGTCGCTGTGACATCTTCGTACCTAGAGAGCCACAAAATGTCTGAATGCTAACCCCGTACTTAGGGTGTTGCGGTGACGTCTCCGTACCTAGAGAGCCACAAATGTCTGAGTGCTAAACCCGTACCTAGGGTGTCGCGCGGTGACGCCTCCGTACCTAGAATGCCACAAATGTCTGAGTGCTAACCCCGTACCTAGGGTGTCGCGCGGTGACGCCTCCATACCTAGAGTGCCACAAATGTCTGACTGCTAACCCCGTACCTAGGGTGTCGTGGTGACGTCTCCGTACCTAGAGAGCCATAAATTTCTGAGTGCTAACCCCATACCTAGGGTGTCGCGGTGACGCCTCTGTACCTAGAGTGCCACAAATTTCCGAGTGCTAACCCCGTACCTAGGGTGTCACGGTGACGCCTCCATACCTAGAGAGCCATAAATATCTGAATGCTAACCCCGTACCTAGGGTGTCGCGGTGACGTCTCCGTACCTAGAGAGCCACAAATGTCTGAGTGATAACCTCGTACCTAGGGTGTTGCGGTGACGCCTCCGTACCTAGAGAGCCACAAATGTCTGAGTACTAACCCCGTACCTAGGGTGTCGCGGTGACGCCTCCGTACCTAGAGTACCACAAATGTCTGAATGCTAACCCCGTACCTAGGGTGTCGCGGTGACGTCTCCGTACCTGGCTGATCTGATATCTCCATACCCGGAGTGCCGTACCTGGCAAACTGATCTGATGTCTCCATACCCAGAGTGCCGTACTTGGCAAACTGATCTGATGTATCCATACCCGGAGTGTCATACCTGGCAAAACTGATCTAAACCAATGTGGGCCTTGACCCTAGAATGCTATATCCGGCAGAACCGGTGCTGAACCAATGTGGGCCTCGCCACCAGAATGCCATTCCCGGCAAGTCTGCTACTGATGCTGAATTAATGTAGGCCTCGCCCCCAAAATGTCATTCCCGGCAAGTCTGCTACTGATGCTAATATAGGCCTCGCCCCCAGATTTCCATACCTTGCAAGACTGCTACTGATGCTAAT
>SKCR01000400.1:0-29214 GCA_019454045.1 Zanthoxylum bungeanum | reverse complement strand
ACTTGGAGCTTCCATTTTGGTTTGATTTTCTTCATCAACAAAGCATTGTAAGTATGATTCCGCCATACTTCAAAGTTAAATATATATTCATTTATTGTATTTCAAATGCTTAATCTTTCCTTGGGACATATTATAGAAACCAACAGTAATGTGTGATGCTAGTGATTTTGTTGTAGGTGCAGTTTTGGGACAACGCAAAATAAAGATTTTCCACACCATTTACTACTCTAGCAGAACTCTGAATAAAGCTCAACTCAACTACACAACCACTGAAAAAGAGTTGCTAGCAGTTGTGTATGCTTTCAACAAATTCCGCTCCGATCTGCTGGGTCCCAAAGTGGTGGTCTACACAGATCATTCAGCAATCAAATACTTGATCACGAAGAAAGATGCCAAACCCAGATTGATCCGTTGGATACTTCTTCTGCAAGAATTTGACATGGAGATTCGAGACAGGAAAAGGACAGAGAATCAGGTGGCAGATCATCTATCGAGGATCGAGAATTAAGAAACAGCTGACAAAGATCTGTCAATCAAAGAAACTTTACTAGATGAACAGTTGTTTGCTATGAAACAGCAAGATGCCCCTTGGTATGCTGACTATGTCAACTACATTGTGTCAGGAAAATGGCCGTTGGAATGGACAACTCAGCAACAGAAGAAATTCTTCAAAGAAGTCAAGCATTATGTATGGGATGAGTCGTACCTGTTCAAACGGTGTGCTGATCAATTATTGAGACGGTGTGTTCCACAGGAGGAAGTCAATAGTGTTTTACAGCACTGTCATTCATCGCCATATGGCAGACACTTCGGCGGAAACAAAACTTCAGCCAAAGTCCTACAATCAGGTTTGTTCTGGCCCACTCTTTTTAAAGATGCTTATCTTTTTGCTCTTCAATGTGACAGGTGCCAGAAAACGGGTAATATTTCAAGGAGAAATGAAGGACCATTGCAAAACATTCTAGAATTGGAATATTCGATGTATGGGGTATTGATTTCATGGGACCCTTTGTTCCATCATTCGAAAATCTGTACATCCTGGTTGCTGTAGACTACGTCTCCAAATGGGTCGAAGCAATTGCACTGCCATCCAATGATTCAAAAGTGGTGATCAAATTCATGAAAAAGAACATTTTTCACTCGGTTCGGAACACCTCATCCAATCATCAATGATGGTGGCACATATTTCTGCAACAGATACTTCGATGCACTCCTATCCAAATACAGAGTTACTCACAAGGTTGCCACTGCTTACCATCCACAGTCAAATGGACAGGTTGAGGTTTCAAACAGAGAGATCAAAAGAATCTTAGAGAGAACCATTGGATCAACAAGGAAAGATTGGTCTACAAAACTAGATGATGCATTATGGGCCTACCGAACAACTTACAAGACACCCATTGGTATGTCCCCATATCGATTGGTGTTTAGGAAAGCGTGTCATCTGCCAGTTGAGCTCGAACACAAGGCGTACTGGGCACTGAAAAAGTTGAATCTTGATTCACAAGCTACAGGAGAGAAAAGACATCACCAACTCAACGAATTGGAGGAATTTCACCTACTCGCTTCTGAGAATGCCAGATTGTACAAATAAAAGACCAAGAAATGGAATGACCGAAAAATAGTGCACAGACAGTTGGAACCAAGGCATCATGTGCTGTTGTACAACTTAAGATTGAAACTTTTCCCTGGAAGTTGAAATCAAGGTGGTCAGGTCCATTTGTAATCACTCAGGTTTTTCTATATGGAGCTATTGAGTTACTAGATCCCAACACCAATGAAACATTCAAGGTTAATAGTTAGCGTGTCAATCACTACTGGGGAGAATCATTTGAGCGACAAAAAAAAAGTGTCACACTTTCAGATCCAGCCTAACGATCGAGAAGTCAAGTCTAACTGACGACTTTAAACTTAGCGCTCGCAGGGAGGCAACCCATGCAAATTGTGTATATACTGTGATTTAATTTGGTGTGTTTAGTTTTTGCAGATTAAGATATTTCAGGATGGAAGAAGTTCTCGCAAATCTTCCCAAGCAATTTCATTCTCTCTCCTCAAAACTCTCTGATGAAAGTCTACAAAGATCGCTTAGAACGGATGAGATTACTAACGATCCATGGTGTTCCTAATGATATTCGTGTTGGTTTCTAATTAGGTCCCAAGAATCATCAAATCAAGCATAAAAACGCATGAATACACTAAGGAGAATGGCGAAAACATACTCACAATGAACAGATCTTGCGACGCGAAGAACACAAGCCTTCAAACTCCCTCAAAAGTTCACGACAGCAGCTCCCTTTGGCAGTGACTGCACGGTGGTGACTGGTTCGGCTCCTCCAAGAATCGGCCATTGAAGACCTCCATTGAAGCTCCAAGCTTCAAGCTTCAAAATGATTCCATGTTCAAGAAATCGTTTCCCTATCACCTTAGGAAGACTCAAGGTGTGCTAGCACTAGATTTTGCAACAAAATCAACTCACTTGCTTCTCTTCTTCATTCGGTCAAACCAGAAATTGGAGAGGAAGAATCGACTCCAAGCCGTGTGCAAAGAGGAGGGAAAGAGAGAAGGGTTTCCTTGAAACCGTGAGTCAGTGGAGAGAGAGAGATAAAAAAAAGATAAAAGTGTAATAGGTTTTATATATTTCCAAAATAAATTAAACCATTTACCACCTTTTTAATTTCCATTTACCAAAAAGTCAAAAAGCAAAACAATCAATGCTTTTCAACTACCATATCACTATTCACATCAATCAATCAATCAAGTGACAAGTTGTCACATCACTCAAAGTGACTAATGATTTGACGCTTGATGTGACTAGCGATTTAACGCTTGATTTGACTTGCGTGCAGCACTCGAATTCGAAATGCGAATGCGCTAGCAAATAATCTCGGGCTCGAGTTCGCTAATTCCAAATTAACGAATTTTCCGTCGCGACGTAATTAAACGATTACGCCTAGCGAAATCACTATTCACGTCGCTAACGAATTAATTCTAAATAAATTCGTTCGCCCGAATTAATATCTATTTTTAATTCCGCGTCGAAATCCAATTTCATATAATATATCGAATATATTATTTTATCGATTAATTCCTAATTAATGGTTCTCTCTCTTTTAATTAAGATTTTATCCCAGATAAAATATCTCCGAAATTAATCCCAGATTAATTTTCTCTCTCTTCTAGTTAATCCTAGATTAATAAAGTGCAAGTCATACATCATTGGTGAATCTTCGGGAAGTGACCCATGAGATCCCCAGATATGTTGGCAGTAAATACGGTTGTCGGACTATCCGAACACGTAAGTACCTCGTACTACGTTTGTACCGATTTACAAGACAATGTTGGCTTCTAGCAAAGCGCTATGCCTACCCAATTCTCCAGAAATATCCTTATAGTAATATGTGATCTATATCAAGCGTAGTATACCGTAGTATTGCATATTTCGATCCAACATCGGATGATCACGTGCTAGGCCTGGGGCTCCCACTTGGCCTATAGCCAGTCACTCGAGTGCCTGACACCCGAACTATGTACGGTTGGCTCAAATTGCTGAGAAAAGGCTTTCGTCAGCAGATTTGTATGAATATCATCTTGATGAAATTTATTCGATCATCACATCGCCACGATGTATGATCCGAACGAATCAGATGAATATAGAAGTATTTATCTGGGTCATTGATGAGACCATTAATTCTTTAGCCTGTGCTGACACCTAGCTCAACTGCTAACAGAACTATATCTAATCTAATTAGATTTGTTATTGACCCAGATGGCTTCTATTGCTGCCTCAGCTGCTGTAATTAACCCGAATTTGTTGTTTATTCGGTAACAGTATCTTGCTTGGAAGATTTCCAGCTCACTGTACCATTATTCAAACTGTATAGTACCGTTTGCGACTTTTAGTCGTCTTTATCGGTTTTAGGAAACTTGCTACATTGATCCCAGTCACTTCAAGTTCTCCTTCTCCATAGACTAATACAGCATCCTTAGTTATCTAAGATACTAACGGATGTTCTTAAGATCAATCCAGTGACTATCACTCGGATTGGCCTGTTTGTGAATCCATATGCTCAAAGCGTATGAGACACCAGGTCGCGTACATTTTTCAATGTACGGTTTCTCGGAGAGTATTTCGAAAGCCAAGCTTTCACCGATAGTTATTTTATGGGAATATCATTTCCATGAAATGACATATTATCATTATTTTATAGGACGGCCATTGTCAGTGCGCTCCCACTAACCCTCTTATATACACAAGAATTATTTTCGTTGGTATGTTGCCATCCATGTACGTCTTCCTTGAAGACTTATAGTACCAGTGGGCACAATGCCTTGTGGTACATCAACTAGTATTCAAACATAGTTGATTTACATGGAATCCAATTCGGATATCATGGCACTTTGCCATAATAGGGAGTCGATACCTTGTATCACTTCCTCATACGTAGTCAGTTGTTATTCCTCAATAAGATAGACATCTTTATGAGGTGAGATCAGAAACCCATACCCCAGGTTGCTTTCTGACTCTCTCCGACCTACGCGGTTCTTGGGTTCTAGTTTGGTATCATCAAAACGTATGCCTAGCATACCCAAATCATCAGGAATGAGAAACTCAGTTTCTTTCCTATTCATATCTAATATGATATCTGTCAAACAGATTTTAATGGAACCTTATTCAAAATAAGTTCTTGCATTGGTTAAAGCTTATCCGTTGAAGGAAATGGTAGCTCAGAGCGACTCGTGATTAACCTTATCATGTATAACAAAATTAGGTTAATCATGTTCGGACACACCGTCAAACTGACGTGTTCCGGGAGGAGTCCTCATTGAAAGAATACTATACTCTTTCAAGTATACGAGAAACTTATTGCTTAAGTATTTTTCCATTACGGTCTTACCGTGACGGTTTTAATACTTTAGCCGATCTGTTTGTCTATTTCGTGTCGAAACTCTAAAAGTTTCCGATTTGTGTTCTTCAAAAGAAACACATAACTATAACGCGATGCCACATCCGTATAGGTCACGAAATATTCATATCCACCTCTAGCCTAGCTAGACATGGGCCCACTTGCTTCACTATGAACTAGGGCTAACAGATCAGTGACACTGGCACTTTTACCAAGTAAATAGTGTTTTAGGCACTTTGCCTAATAAACTAGATTTATAGACTTTATTTGAATAGAATCAAATTAGTCCTAGTACCCACTCTTCGAAAGTGTGGATATACGAGTCTTGTTTGATTGTGTCCCAGACAACAATGCCACATTTAGTTTCTTCTGATCAAATCAATTTTGAACTATTTGTTTGTCATGTTATATATTTGAGATATTATTTATATTCAAAATATAAATTCTGTTATTCACATTTAATGTGTTTATCTCAATATCATCTTTATATAATAAAACACTTTAGTGTTATAGAATATAAGGGTACACCCGCAGCGGGTTATACGCGATATAGAGATAATGTTTCTAGTCAAACTAGTTACATTATAACAGTTTGCTAATTTAAGTACTAACCCGAAGGTAGTTTCTAAATTCAGGTATCTACGGTTAAAACAACGACTTTCGTCCCGTTTCCAATTCGCAGATAAATCTCAATTGATGTCATTATCCTGCTCATAGCAGATTCTGAACATCAATATATATATTTTATGTACCACACTAAGTATTTAAAATCCAATTTCAATACTTGTTGTGAACATAATTATGACAACCATATTTGAAGTCAGAGCCTTGCTCGTCTTCAATTCCTTCATGTCTGATTTGTCTAAACGGCAGTCACGCTTCCGCGATCCCGTTTGCCACATTTAGGCAGACATTCTGGATATGTCCTTTATCTTCCCAGAAGATTATAATGATTTTACCTTTGCCGGTTTCAACACTCCAGAAGCCTTTAGTCAACCCTTGGCCTTCTAGAATATCGAAGTAAGGTGCGACTAGCGCTACTTGTCTAATTGCAAACTTTGACTTTGTCTCATTGAGAATAGTCATTAACTCTCCAAGAATTATTTATTGCAATTTTAGTATTTCAAAGATCTAAAATAGATCCATGAAAATCCTTCAATTCCATTATCATACTTTAAGTATATAATCCTTAGTTCTGATTCAGAAATTAAGGAGTCTACTTGACAAGTATAATGGATTAAGCACTAAAGTTATCATTACATGATCTTCCAAAGATCATGCTCTACTATTTGCTTAACTTTGGGCTTTAGGCATAATACGTTATTTTATCAAATAAACTAACTTATTATTTTTCCAGGGCCATCCTCAAATTATTCCCAATTAGAAAATTAAACCATTTAAACACATTTTCCCCAGGATTATGTTTTAAATGTCAATCTTTCAATTTATCTTGATTCTAATAGTCCAACTATTTAATCAACGATTTGTGGTACTATGTATTATAATGATTATTATAGTCCAACTATACAATCAAATATAATTTAAATTAATTAACCTCAATTACATTGATTACTATAATCCAATTATAAAATCAACTGTAAATTGAAATTAATTAATTCAAATATATTGATTACTATAATCCAATTATATAATCAACTATAATACAATCCAACTATTAATTAAAACAACAATTTAAATATTAGTCCAACAAACATTTAATACAACGACGAAATAATTTGTGATTGAGCGCGTATGGCAAGTATTAAACGAATATTGCAAATTCAATTCTTGCCTCCCACTATTTTTCGGCGAGCCTCTAACCCTCTGTCGAGTACTCGGGAAACCGTGTTTCCTAGTGGGCTAGGATTCCGTTAAATATCACACAATCTTGACTTTGGCCAACAAATTGTATGATAATTAACTAGGTAGATCTCTAAGATCAATTGGATCCAATCCAATTCCTAGATCCGGTAGGGGGACATCCAAGTCCGAAACATATATCTTATATATGCCAATACATCCAATGTATTACCTAACCTTTTTCCTATGAATCAACTAAGCCTTGGCTTTGGCACAACAAACTTAGTGATCCCAGTTAAGCGCGACCCATTGACTATGGAAAGCTTCGTAATCAATGTCGATGGACAAGAAGTGGTCTTTATTTTGGCCAACAAACCACAACTTGGACAAGACACTGATATGGAATAAAGCCTTCGTCATTCAAACACATCTTTGACAGAAGAATGCCTTGACTTTGGCCAACAAACCAATGCCGCCTCGGATCTTGAGTGAGAATCACTCAATGGAAGGAAATACGCTTAATATTATTTGAGGGTTTTTCGCGTGCAAATTGGCAACCAATTTATTATCTTTGTTAAGGTCTCATCATCATACACCCTTAAACATGCATTCTAAACACATAATAAAGCGCATATGAAAAATAATAATGATATACGGATGGATACTTTACACAATGATCCTAGATCAAATCTCTCCATTTCTCTCTCCCGCTAGCACAAGTATCACTTCTACCCGTTACACTACACTTCTAAAGAAACCTCATTTACATTGAGGGGAATAGGTGAGAAGAGAATACAAAGAGTATGGAGGTGATAAGGCTGGACACGCAGGTCCAATTAATAAATCAAATTTATTACAACAATTTCTAAAATTGCCCCACCCATCTAATATCCATCTGATATACATTATTCATGCATTGCAACCATGTATTTATACAAGCATGTTATCAATCAATCTAATCCAAATAATTAATCTGATAATTAGTGATCATCAAATGTTCCAAACAACGATTTGATTTTGCTCGAGTCAAACTCGTTTTGCGAATAAGTACTCAAAGTACGAATTCTTGAATAAATTAAACTACAAAATTAAATCCATTTAATTTGTATTTAATACTAATTCACTATTTAATTCCAAATTAATATTACACTTTATTAACGAACCTTTACGACTTAAATTCCAAATTCAATCGTAACGGGTCTCAAAGCCTGATTAACGTCCAACGTTTATTTAATTAAAGTCCAATGGGTTTTTAATTAATTTCTTTAAGGCGTGGACTTTTGGTCAACTCGGGTCAAACCGAATAACCAAAATCGAATCCGGGATTTACCCCATAAGCCAATAAATCAATTTTGGCCCTTAGGCCCAATTAAATAATTAAGGTCCATTAAGTCATAATTGGACTTTATGGATGCGGTTTGGGCCCAATTTTTATTTACTTATTTTTTAAATTTAAAATCGTCACCATTTCAAATCAATCAAACAACCTGTTAGATACTAGTAATCATTTGACCTCATAAAATTAATAGCTTAGGTATTAAGTCCTTGTGGGATCGATACTTTTTATACTACTTGAACGATACGTGCGCTTGCGTATACGCGTGTGTAAGCACCGGTCAGTTACGTTTCCCGTTAGCGTAGAACTAAAAGTCAAGAAACATCTAAACTACATGCATGTACAAACATCAAAATTGGATTATATATCATATATCAAGCATGAAAAATGTAATGGATGAAGGATCTGACATATATCATATATCAAGCATGAAAAATGTAATGGATGAATGATCTGACCTGCTCTGATACCATTTTGTTGGGGTCTTGGCGCGGGCGCAGTGGAAGCGCGTGTTTCGGTGAAATCGTAATTTTAAAACTTTTTAAATTACAAAATAAATTATTTAATTTTCAATATGAATAATTCATTCATATTTCACCTAAATATATTTATTCGATATCAAATAACGACATAAATATTTAAGAAACATCACAAAATTTTTACGAAAATGTTTTTCCGTAAAATGGTATAAAACCCGTTTCTGACCGAACTGACCACCCAATGCACATGAGGGCTATCCCGGTCAGCCCCAACAGTACTAGGGCAGCCGTCACCCGGTTGGCTAAAAATTCACCTAGTAACGCCATTTTTTACCGTTTTCGTATATTTCAACTCCGAAATAATTTCCAGAAATTATTCCAACACCCTAAAGACATCCAATACATTTATACAACATACTTTTCATCACCAAATTCACAGAATTTCCAGATCTGATTTTGTAACAAAAAATATCATTTTTCATGCTATAAATCAAATTTTCTCAATATTAATCACAACACCAATCCAAGCCTCCACCAATGAAGCACCCAAGAACAATTCTAGGCATTACAAGAGTGGTCATAACACTCTAGAATTGCAACATATCATCAAATGATCAAATTGGATAAATATTATAATAATATCTTTCAATACTACTTCACACATGCACCAAGCTTTCTATTCCATCTTCCAAATCAAAAGCACCCAAATTCATAGAAAAGAAGAAACTCTAGAATCTCTCTAGATGCTCAAGAACAAGAAACATGCTTTCCAAGCTTAGGGATATTGATGATTACCTTTAATCTCTTAATTTCCATAAGCAATTTCTAGATTTTCTTTACTTTTCCTTCTTAAATCATCAAGTAAATTCGGGAACTATATTTAATTTAATTAAATAAAATCAAGGTTTATGTTAGCAAATCTAATTTGCACACCTTAAGCTTAACTAAAACATGCCACATGTAACTAATAATAATTAAATATTTTTTCATAACAATTATGAAAAAGAATATCATTTAATTATTGAAATATTTAACATTTAAATATCTAAATAATTAATTAATATAATTATTATTATATATGTATTTTTATTTACATTAAATAACAAATACATAAATATTAATGGCATGTTTCAAAGTGTCATTTGACAATTAATTAATATGTATCAAATCAAATTTTCTATCAAATACAAATACAAATTAATTATTAATTGACCAAAATCCCCTAAAGCATGTGTTTCGTTTAACCGTTTAAATTATTCGAATTAACTCATTTAATCCGATGAAGTATTATGAATAATCTGTATTATTCATAACGTGTTGCCCAAGTACTCAACTAGTACACTTCATATTGTGGGACTCTCTAAGTTTAGGTTTATCCATCACGGAATCCAATTTCGTGTCCATAATTCACCCACTCATGAATTATGACGACCATGGATAATCTCGATAAACTATGCAAGTCGAGGTCATTGCATACGTATAATCCCTTTGTCACAGGCTATCCATATTATATCTGGGATATAGATAAGAACGTCAAATCCTTATGGTATAATATAGTCAACTTTCAAATTTAAGATCTCTAAATAACACTCGGAACTTGCTTCCGAAGGTATACCATGGCCATGGATTTACTAGATCGCAAACACGTGTAGGATACCTATGCCCTGTACACAGGACTGACAGATTCTATCTTGATACGCACTGGATGTCATGAGCATCAGTCCACACCCAACGAACAGATGGAGGTCTGATCTTAGTATATCGATGACGTGACTGTCATCAAAGTGTGGAGGATAACTCATATATCCACTGTGGTATCGCAAGTCGAAGGACCACTATGCTCGCTCAACTCGAGAAGATTCTTATTGACGTTGGTGTACCATCAATTAGGAAATCTTTAGTGAGTCATTCAATGTTTATCAAATAAACACCTACATGTCTATACGAGTCTCCCCAAGACTCATGGTTCATTAGGATAAACCATTGGATCAAGTCACGATATACAACATGTACTGGTCTCAGCGAATTTTACTGACCGACACGTGTTAGTAAATCTTGACCGGGAACTTTATTTAAGGATATACAACTTATAGTGACGCTTCCCAATGTCAATTACAAACTACGTTGTAACTGCGCACTACATTGTAAATCCTAGGGTCTTGGTCTAATATACATTTATCCCTAAATCAGATTTAGTTTCAATCTAATCAAAATTAGATATCTAATCATAATGAGATCGGATACGTATATAAAAGACAAGAGGTGCTACCATTAAATAAGTAATATTATGGAAAATTACATTGTTCGTATTCATGAATCGGACATAAACGCGATCCGAATTAGCACTCCGAGCACCAACCCTAACACATACAAGTAAGCCTGAACTTTAGCTAATTAATGATGACCACTATGAAACTATCCAGAAGCAACACATTAAGTACAAGAGTCATCGGTGGACAGTACCAGTGAGTTAGGAAACCCCAAACCCCCTTAAATAAGCAGAGATATTGGAACTTGAAGAGAGAAGTTCATAAGCAGTTTGAGCTCGTCAAAGAGAATTTAGAGAGTTAACCAGCTATGTTATGAGAAAGAATGTTCAGATCAAGTTAAACAAGTTTAGCTAAGGGAATATCGAGTACAAACATCGTTAATAATGACATGGAGAACTCCTGTAAACTTATCAATTCCGAAAAAGGAGTATGGGAAGCCTAACCATAAGTCACCAATATCTCTAATGAGAGTCAAAGGTAATATCTAAGGACAACTTGATCGAATATAGCTAAAGAATTATTGAAAGGAAATTCCTTGGAGACAAAGAAGGTCGAGCACAACTAGAGGTTCGGAAACATAGTAGTCCAGGATACCTAGCAAAGATCTTATGAAATGAAAATGAGGTGGTACCTCATAGTAAAGAACTTAATGGATATTCATTAAAGCTATGAATTCTGAAGTAGTAGTTTATCAAGTATGATATAAGGTTTGATGCATGAGTTAGATATTAAGAAAGATGGAGAATCTCATATGCTCCTAGTCAATTGGTAGATGATCAGTTGTGTAAAGGTCACCATAATTAAGATAAATAGAATCCCCGATGATACAGAATAGTTACAGCACATTATGAGATTCATAAGAGATCCACAATCCAGTTACCTATGATAAGATCCCGAGTTTAAAGAAGATTCGATGACGAATCCTATTTAACGGGGGAGAATTTATAACGACCGGTAGTCTCTACTACTGTCGCACTATAGTACCGTTACGTCACAGAATGAGTGTTGTGTAAAATAAATTATGTTCGAGCATGTATATATTCATGGAACGGCTTTAGGAATAAATGATAAATTCTTCGAAACTTCGATGCGAAATTCTATGATATTTCACTCCGGATAGCTCATGGTATTTGGGCCGTAAATTTTTCATACGAACTTCGATTTTTATGAATTATATATCATCGGAAAGCTAAGATCGAGATCTATAACGTTTGCGTTGAACATTTTTCCAAATGCGGACCAGAAGTAACTCAAAAAGGCAGATCTAAAATTCGGATGAATAGTACCTAAGGGCATTCTAGTAAATTCTAAAACGTTCTTCAAAATTCTACACACTTCCTTAACTCAAATTACCAAGTATAAAAGGAAACACTATTCATGTGTTCCTAAAATGAGAAGAGAAAGTAAAAAAAATATGGGAAAGAAGAAGAATGGGAGAAAGAAGAAGAAGAGAAATAAGAAGAAGAAGAAGAAGAAATGAAGAAGAAGAAGAAAGAGGAAGGAATATGAAGCAAAGATTAGCATGGAATCATTGAATGATTTGAGGAATGGTGGAATTCAACAAAGATGAGGTAAAGAAACTTTAACCCAAGTTTTGGAAAATTGTTGTTTTGATGATTTAAGTATTGATGAGTATTGTTGAGTTAAAAAAATTGATATTTGTATGGTTTTAGTGATAAGAAATTGATAATTGTGGGAAAACCCCCAATTTGTGAATTTTGGGTGTGAATTATTGTTGAGAATGATATTGATGTTGTTTTTTATGTTTATTGTTGATATTTGCTTGTGTAGGATGTTTGGGGGATGTGTTGGCCAAAATTGAGTATGAGAAGATGAAGAGAAGGCCTAAATTTTGGCCTTGCATCATGACGCAAATCACCATGCGTCTTTGTTTCTGGTTTAAACGCGTCGCGATGTGTAAGAAACTTGCATCGTGACGCACACGACAAAAGTTTGGGCACGTTTCTGGTTGATGCACGTCGTGACGCGTGGTCAAAATTTTCCCAAAAATAGTTTTAAACCACCCCAATTCCACCCTAGCGTGCTAGAGAACACCCTTAGGGTCTCGTATCAATTCCTATACACACATTACATCTTATTACTAGTATGATATACCAAGTTATGATATCACGTACTTGAATTTAGTAGTTTACCCTAGTTCCAGAACTTATCTCGTGATTTTTAATCTAATCAAGTTATCGCTTATAGACAAGTGTAGGAGTTTCAATTTCCTTCGACGAAGCAGTATAGCTCCAGCCAGATTCCGAACAGTGAGTGGACACTACCTTTTTAAAATTAACTTTCATTTTGTTATTTCTATATCAGACTTACTTCCACGCTTTAGGGCATTAGATTCTTTTATTATTACAGTCATTTCATAAGAATTTATGATTTGAGTTTTATATTGGGAAAGAAACATTTTCACAAAATGTTTTATGTTTTCGAGGCATGGAGGAAAAACCCACCTCAGTATGTAACTTGATTCAGAGATGGAATTGACGGACAACACATGTGCACTTGTAGAGGACTGAGGGGATGGCGATACGTAACGCTCCCAGATCCTAGTTCAGGACTTGGGATGACAAATACCCATAGATCCTAGTATCAGAGCTTGGAGGGTAGCATAGATCTGCAGCCAAGTTCTAGTTCAGTAGCTTGGGGGACGGCGATACGTAATTCCCCAAGACCACTAGTTTCAAGGACAACAGTAGCATGCTTTGCGGACGACGATACGTAACGACCCAAAGTCATGGATTTGCACTCCTGGCTCTAATTAGGCGTATATGGGACGGCGATACGTAACGCCCTCATACGTCAAATATTTTAGAGACAGACCAGTTTTCAGAGATCTGATTTTCAGAAAATAGTTTTTCAGATACATGTTTTCAAAAACAGACTTTCAAAAAAAAGTTTGAGTTAATCTTTATAGAAAAACTTCAGACAACAAGATTTTTTAGAAAATAAAAACTCAGAGTTTTTAGACAGAAAAATAGTTTCTTATGTTTTTATAACAGTATTTTAGTTTTTCGTCCACTCACTTAGATCGTACAACGGTCTAACCCCCACTCCCAATTTTCTATTTTTACAGGGATTCTCGGAGGACAAGCTTGGGAGGACGGACACTGATGCACTCACTAGGTTATAGAGTCCACCGATTCAAGTCTGAAAGAGTAAGAGTCCAATCAGAGTTTGATTTCATTCAAGTTAAGTGAAGTCCAGTCCAGATAATTGGATACTAGAGTTGTGTGCGAGAAATCATGTATAGAGTTATTGAGATAGTTGATATTTATACGTTTAGTCATATGTGAACTATTTTTTTTACTATGTCTTGGTTTTGGGCATTGGTCCCATATGAGAGATTATATTTGAAAAGATTATTAGTATTCTTCACAATCAGAAAGTCAAAGGCTCAGGGAATGGTACGGCCTATTCCCTGTCGGTAACATCTCCCGGATTGGGGATGTTACAATGTGCCAAAGATGTCACAACGAGAAATGACCAGGACCGAACCTAGGAGTCACTAGTGAGTGATTGACAATTAGTTATCTACCTAATGAATATATGTAGGCGAGAACGTGCCAAAGCTGTGAGTTGAAATATATTAGGGACCACCTCTCACTATGGAATTCAATTTAATCATTGAATTCCCGTTTTCCGTTGGGGATTACGGTATTATGTAAAATAGTGGGAAACACTGCTTTTTTAAAAAATTTCATAACTAAGGCAGTGTGTAATATTATGAAAATTGATACTTATGTTTCCTTTATTCTATTGTGTTGATAGAATTAAAACTTCTAATCCACTGCATGCATATTATTTGTATATGTTTTCTGACTTTCCTTATGGTTGCAGATTTCTAGAGTAGGTTCTAGATTTAGAGTAGACTTGGATATTGTTAGATTAGACAAAACCATCGGGAACTGATGTTCCAATTTTCTAGGAAAATTAAGATAGTTAGTGACTTAGCTACTAAGTCACGATAAATAATCTAAATAGATATCTGTTTTAGGATATAATAGTCTAGATAGAATAATTTCTTTTGTAATAATAATTGACGTGAATTAGTTCATGTCTCGATATTCTTGACTAGCATTAAAAACCCATTAGGTATTGTTTATCTGATAATGACGTTTCTTGGCTTTAATGACATTTAGAGGTAATGTGTCTGACACAGTTTGCTAATCAATTATTTACAATTATTGTGAATAGTTGAAGGCAAATTATAAAACTAAAGAAAGGAGATGCGTATAGTTGTGTATAGGAAATATCGATTTTCACAATACGACAACTATACGTATTGGATATCGGATCTCTCGTCTAGTTATTTAAAATATTATTTAATGATTATTTTGTTATTTGATATCAGAACTTGTGACTATTGGATAGTTACTTGTTCTTTATAAACAGTTATTACATATTTTAAAACGACTAGTAGTTTCATTGATGTAGAGATAAACATTAAGAAAAATATTCGGTTAACTAAATAAATTAGAACAGTGCTTTATGAGATTATCACATAAGCATTAGATGCTTATTCTGTATGGTAAAGGATGGTCTGATACGAGATCACACCATATATCTTTATCCATTTATTGAATATTGTATTCAGGAAGTGATTAAATCTCATTTAACCAATGATCGTCATTGGACCACAGATTTATTAATCTAATACATTAGATGTATGTAGTTTCATGAATTAGAAATTACCTTGGATAGTTTTCTTTAATTTGTAACTTAGTTAATGAGTTGTCATTACTTAGTTACGTATTTCTAAAAGAACACATATTGAACGTCTTGAATGATTCGAGAACTTTTAATATGTTTCTGATGAAACACGAATAGAATATTTTGACTAATTCAAAGATATTCGATTTGAAGTTTTGAAAACTATATCATTTAAAATTCATCGTGAATCTTTGAATTGTTCAAAGATGTTTTATATGATCAAACATATGAATTATATGGCAATTAGTTCTAAGTTATTTAATCAATGTATATTATCCATACTCAATATTATTCTTCTACAATTCCATTGTGATGGAATTGGTCAATGGGAGAAATCAAATCTTATATGATTTGATTCGTCTGATATTGAGTGTTACCGAATTAGTTTCAATACTTAGGGATATGCTCTAATAACTCTAATTCATCCTTTTAATTAAGGTTTCATTAGTTTCTACAATTACATATATGATATGTATAGATAGAAAATTCGAATCTTGAAAAGTTTGAGATTTGAATCTTTCTTTTGTATAATAGTTATTTAATTGAATGTACTTGTGTTTCGGTGGTACAAGCAAAAGTTTATCATTTATTATATTTAATAGAATATTGTATTTTATTTGATGGAATATCTTTTCTACGATTTTGAGTAATAAAACTGTTTTATTACTTGGTGTGTAACTGTTGGTTTTATTCTAGGTCCCAAGATCATCAAACAAGCATGGAAAAGTGTGAAATACATATCAAAGGAGTTGCGGAATACTCACATTGATCGGTTGTGCGACGAAACGACGAACAAAATCATTTTTCCCATTGGAATTCGTCCTTGGCAGTGTGCAGTCCACTGGTTCAAGTTTTCAGATTTTGCTTCATCATTTGAGCTTCGAATCTTCGTCAAACGATTCCCGGCTCATGGGTGAACTTCCCTATCACCTTCGCATGTTCCGTAAGTGTGCTAGCACTTGTGATTTTACCATAAAATCACACTCTTGCTTCCTCCAATGCTCGGCAGTTTCAGTGAAACCAGTGAGCAGATTTTGCCCCTCCATGGGCGTGAAGAAGAGAGAAAGAGAGATGAAGATGTGTTGATTAGTTGGTAAAACAATTTCCAAAACTGTTTATATATTTTCCAACCAAAAATATAAAAGATTTACCAAATAATCTATTAAAAAATCAAATGGTAAATGCTTCCACCAACTAACACTATTCTACCAATACACATCAACTATTCATATCACTTTATTAAAGTGACATGTTGTCAAGTCACATCACTCAAAGTGACAAGTGATTTGACGCATGATGCGACTAATGATTTGACGCTTGATGTGACTTGCGTTGCCGCACTCGAATTCGAAATACGAATACGCTCGCAATCACTCTCGGGCTCGGGTTCGTTAATTCCTAATTAGCGAATTTTCCGTTGCGTAGTAATTAAATGATTACGCCTAGCAAATTCACTATTCACATCGCTAACGAATTAATTCTAAATTAATTCGTTCGCCCGAATTAAAATCTAATTTCAATTCCGCGTCGAAATCTAATTTCGTTCAATATATCGAATATATTAACTTTACCGATCAATTCCAAATTAATCGTTTTCTCTCTTAAGACGATATTTTATCCCAGATAAAATATCTCCGTAATTAATCCCAGATTAATTTTCTCTCTCATCGAATTAATCCCAGATTAATAAAGAGTGCGAGTCACACGTCATCGGTGAATCTTTGGAAGCGACCCATGAGATCCCCAGATATGTTGGCAGTAAATACGGTCGTCGGACTATCCGAACACGTAAGTACCAAGTACTACGTTTTATCGATTCACAAGACAAGGTTGGCTTCTAGCAAAGCGCCATGCCTACCCAATTCTCCGGAAATATTCTTACAAGAAATTTATAGATCTGTATCAGGCGTAGTATACAGTAGTATTGCGTATTTCGATCTGGTATCGGACTGTCACGTGCTAGACCTGGGGCTGGAGTTGTGTCTGTACGAAGCACTTGTCGGATGTCTGGTAACTAGTCTCTATAATAGAATATACATGACCTGGTCATAATATCGCGACTGGCCGCGCAGCACTTAAGAGCACTAATACCGTATCCTACGTGACATCATCTCCACTATGACTGGAGTGATACTTCCGTCTTGACATCACACCCAATACTCTACGATTCTCAATATACCCAGTATCGGCGTACACAGGACCTGTTAAAGCCCTGGACGACCTCAACCAAAGTATATTGATTGTCGTAAGCATTAGCGGTGCAAGTCTCAGGTTAAGACCAAATACACCTACCCTGATGTCGGATTCCCATAGACACATAGTCATACTACCAATGGGATTCCGAGGGGGTCTATCCAGAGCGAAGCTGTTTCCCGTACCATCGGTGAAACACAACCTCCTATTACACTTGCATGAGTATCCAATACCCAAATATATGAGAATTATGCCGTTGTGCCCTCACAACGCGCACAAGTGTAATACCAGTCTTATATGTATTTATCGATGTCCAATCTCGATAATACTCTGACTAGGGATATTTAATGATTTATCCTACGTGGACTGATACTGTCTCATATCATTCTCCGCCCAGGAACAAATCATAGGGACCTCTCATCATTTATACATCTAAGGTGATCTAATCACAAATTATAAGAGAGCAATCTCCTTTGTCACATAGTTAATTTGTACAACAACACCATGATCTGTACAAATAGTGACGCTATGGGTCATAATTGTCCAACAATCTCCCACTTGGCCTATAGCCAGTCACTCGAGTGCCTGACACCCGAACTATGTACGGTTGGCTCAAATTGCTGAGAAAAGGTTTTCGTCAGCGGATTTACATGATTATCGTCTGATGTGATTTATACGATCATCACATTGCCATGATGTATGATCCGAACGAATCAGATGAATATCGAAGTATATATCTGGATCGTTGATGAGACCATTAATTCTTTAGCCTGTGCTGACGCCTAGCTCAGCCGCTAACAGAACTATATCTAATCTAATTAAATTTATTATCGACCCAAATGGCTTCTATTGCTGCTTCAGCTACAGCAATAATCTGCATTTGTTGTTTATGCGGTAACAGTATCTTGCTTGGAAGATTTCCAGCTCACTGTTCCGTTATTCAAACTTTATAGTACCGTTTGTGACTCACAGTCGTCTTTATCGGTTTGGAAACTTGCTACAGTGATCCCAGTCACTTCAAGTTCTCCATCTCCACAGATTAAGACAGCATCCTTAGTTCTCTAAGATACTAACGAATGTTATTAACTTCAATCCTGTGACTATCACTCGGATTGGCCTGTTTGGGAATCCATATGCTCAAAGCGTATGAGACACCAGGTCACGTACATTTTTCAATGTACAATTTCTCAGAGAGTGTTAACAACTCCAAATCTATACCAGTAGATCTTTATTCCTAGAATAAAGGTTGTTACTCCTAAGAATTCTACGGAGAATAATCTTGAAAGCCAAACTTTCACCGATTATTTTATATGGGAATATCATTTCCAAGAAATGACGTATATTATCATTATTTTATAGGACAGCCACTGTCAGTGCGCTCCCACTAACCTCCTTATATACACAAGAATCATTTTCGTTTTGAATTAAATCTTAAACCATTATGATTACATCAAAACGATAATTCCAAGAACCTAATGCTTGCTTTAATCCAACATGGATTGAATAACCTGCAAACCTTGTTTGCTGGTATTAGTACGACAAAATCGTCAGGATGTTGTAAACATCCTCCAAAATGTTTCCTTTTCAGGAAAGCGATTTTGATCTTTAACTGACACATTTCATAAATGTACAGTTTCAGCAAGCAATATCCAAATGGATTTATCGTGGCAACCAGTAAAAGGTTGAACCATAATCAACACAATGTTGATAATGATACCTTTTCGTCACAAGCCTAGCTTTGTACGTTGGTATGTTGCCATCCATGTATGTCTTCCTTGAAGACTTATACTATACCAGTAGGCACAATGCCTTGCGGTACAACAACCAGTGTCCAAACATAGTTGGTATACATGGAATCCATTTCGGACTCATGGCACTTTGCCATAAAGGGAGTCGATACCTTGTATCATTTCCTCAAACATAGTCGGTTGGTATACCTCAACAAGATTGACATCTTTATGAGGTGAGATCAGAAACCCATACCCCAGGTTGTTTTCTGACTCTCTCCGATCTACGCGGTTCTTTTGTATTCGAAGATTAATGGTACAGATTCATCCTTGATGAACTGTTTGTGTTCCATTAAGGACTTCGTGCCTTGAAAAGTATCACTCCGATTTTCATCGAGTTTTACTATCCTCCCACTGACCACTGCATATCAGTATTCCTCTAAGGAATATCGCATGGTGAGCAACAATTACATCGTTCTCTTGTGAGATATTTAAGTACTATATTTATGGTTTTCCCTAGGATAACCTATAATAGGCACTTATCCTATTTGGGTTCTAGTTTGGTATCATCCAAACGTATGCCTTGCATTCCCAAATTTACAGGAGTGTGAAACCCTGTTTCTTTCCCGTTCATATCCAATATGAATTCTGTCAAACAGATTTTTATGGAACTTTATTCTAAATAAGTTCTTGCACTGTTTATGCTCATCCGTTGAAGGAAATGGTAGCTCAGAGCGACTCATGATTAATCTAATTATGTCTAACATAATTCGGTTAGTCAGTTCGGACACACCGTCACTTTGACGTGTTCCGGGAGGAGTCCTCATTTGAAAGAATACTATACTCTTTCAAGTATTTATGAAACTTATTGTTTATGTATTTTCCATTACGGTCTTACCGTGACGGTATAATACAATAGCCGATCTGTCTGTCTACTTCGTGTCGAAACTCTAAAAGTTATCGATTTGTGTTCTTCAAAAGAAACACATAACCATAACGTGATGCCACATCCGTTAAGGTCACAAAATATTCATATTCACATCTAGCATTGCTAGATATGGGCCCACTTACTTCACTATAAATAGGGCTAACAGATCGGTGGCACCTTCACTATTACCAAGTAAATAGTGTTTTAGGTACTTTACCTAATAAACTAGATTCGTAGACTTTATTTGTATAGTCAAATCAGTCTTAGTACCCACTCTTCAAAAGTGTGGATATACGAATCTTGTTTAATTGTGTCCCAGACAACAATGCCACAAATAAGTCTCTTCTGATCAAATCAGTATGAGCTATTAGTTTGTTATATTAAATGTTTGAGATTTTGCTTATATTCAAAATATAAATACTGTTATTCACATCTAATGTGTTTATCTCAATGTCATCTTTATATAATGAAACACTTTAGTGTTCTAGAATATAAAGGTTTATCCGCAACGGATTAAACACTGATATAGAGATAATGATCCTAGTCAAACTAGTTACTATATAACAGTTTCCTAATATAGGTACACACCCGAAGGGTAGTTCCTAAACTTAGGTATCTATAGTCGAAACAGCGACTTTCGTCCCGTTTCCGATTCGCAGATTTATCTCGGTTTGAGGTCAGTATCCTACTCATAACAGATTCTGAACATCAATACATATATTTTATGTACCACACTAAGTATTTTAAAATCCAATTTCAATACTAGTAATGGACATAATTTTGAAAAATATATTTAAAGTCAGAGCCTTGCCCTTTCTTTAATTCCTTCGTATCTGCCATATCCAAAACGGCAGTCACATTAGGATATGTCTTTTATCTTCCCAGAAGATAATAATGATTTTGCCTTTACCCTTTCCAATATTTCAGAAGCCTTTGGCTTCTAGAATATTGAAGTAAAGTGCGCCTTGCGCTACTTACCTAATTGCAAAGTTTGACATTATCTCCTTGAGATTTGTCATTAACTCTCCAAGAGTTATTAATTGCAATTTTAATACTTCTCAAATCTAAACATAGATTTATAACAAGTATAATGAATTAAGCACTTTAAGTCATCATCACATAAATCTTCCAAAGATTATGCTCTACTATTTGCTTAATTTTTGGGCTTAGGCATAATAAGTCATTTTATCAAATAAAGTAACTTATTATTTATTTCCAGGACCATCCTGAAATTTAATTCCCAATTTGAAAATTAAACCATTTAAATATTTTAATCCAAGATTATATTTAAATGTCCAATCTTTCAATGTTTCTTGATTTCAATAGTCCAACTATTTAATCAATTATTTCAGGTACTATTTATTATAATGATTACAATAATCCAATTATTTAATCAACTATAATATTAATTCAATTATATTGATTACTATAATCCAATTATAAAATCAACTATTTTATTGAATTTGTTTGAATATAGTCCAACTATATTAATTAAAACAACATTAAATATTAGTCCAACTAATACTTTTAATTATTTGACGAGTGATATTTGTTTGAGCGCGTATGGCGAGTAATTGAACGAATATTGCAAATTCAATTCTTGCCTCCCACTATTTTTCGGCGAGCCTCTAACCCTCTGTCGAGTACTCGGGAAACCGCGTTTCCTAGTGGGCTAGGATCCCGTTAAATATCACACAATCTTGACTTTGGCCAACAAATTGTATGATAATTAACTAGGTAGATCTCGAAGATCAATTGGATCCAATCCAATTCCTAGATCCAGTAGGCGGATATCCAAATCCTAAACATATATCTTATATATGCCAATACATCCAATGTATTACCTAACCTTTTCCTCTGAATCAACTAGGCCTTGGCTTTGGCACAACAAACCTAGTGATCCCAGTCAAGCGCGACCCATTAACCATGGAAAGCTTCGTAATCAATGTCGATGGACAAGAAGTGGTCTTGACTTTGGCCAACAAACCACAACTTGGACAAGACACCAATATGGAACAAAACTCTCGTGATTCAAACACATCTTCGACGGACAAAGGGCTTGACTTTGGCCAACAACCCAATGCCAGTCTCGGATCTTGAGTAAGAATCACTCAATGGAAGGAAAAACGCATGATATTTGATGAGGGTTTTTCGCGTGCAAATTGGCTACCAATTTATTATCTTTGTTTAGGTCTCATTATCATATACCCTTAAACATGCATTCTAAACACATAATAAAGCGCATATGAAAATAAATAATAATGATATGCGGATGGATACTTAACACATTGATCCTAGATCAAATCTCTCCTTTTCTCTCTCAAACTAGCACTTGTATTGCTTCTACCCGTTACACTAGTCTTCTAAAGAAACCTCATTTACATTGAGGGGAATAGGTGAGAAGAGAATACAAAGAGAATAGAGGTGATAAGGCTGGACACGCAGGTCCAATTTAATAAATCAAATTTATTACAACAATTTCTAAAATTGCCCCACCCGACTAATATCCATCCGATATACATTATTCATTCATCACAACCATGTATTCACACAAGCATGTTATCAATCAATCTAATCAAATTAATTAATATGATAATTAGTGATCATCCAATGTTCAAACAACGATTTGATTTTGGCGCGAGTCAAACTCGTTTTTGCGAATAAGTACTCAAAATATAAATTCTCGAATTAAATTAAACTACAACATTAAATCCAATTTAATATGTATTTAATACTAATTCACTATTTAATTCCAAATTAAATATCACACTTTATTTAATAAACCTTTTACGACTTAAATTCCAAATTTAATCGCTACGGGTCTCAAAGCCCGATTAACGTCCAACGTCAATTTAATTCAAGTCCAATGGGCTTTAATTAATTTCTTTAAGGCATGGGCTTCGGCAACCAAAGCCCAATCAAGGAGTAACCACATAAGCCCATAAATCAATTTAGGCCCATTAGGCCCAATTAAACTTTAAAGGTTTATTAGTTGCATTTGGGCTTTATGGAAGTGGTTTTGGGCCCAATTGGATCCAATCCAATTTGCCTAAACCTAACTTTGTACAACAAAGCCCATTAAGCCTATTTACAACTTTAAAAGCCCAAATCTAATTCAAGCCCAATTAATTAAATCATAAAGTCCAATTTCATAATCTAATTAATTCTAAAGTGTATAACATAATAAATTACCAATTCAATATTTCCAAAATATTAATTTGTCTAATTAATCATGTTCTATTTCATTATCACATGTCCAACATATTAATGAAAAATCAAACCCATTCACTATGCTCAAAGTCTCGGCCAAGGGAGATAATTTTGTCCGATTTGAATCCAATCCAATTAATTCCACAATCGGCATCGAATTAATATCCCGAATGATTTCATACACATCCAATGTCCAAAAAATCAAAATTCCAAGACTAATAGGGCTTATACACATTCGGCCAACATGAAGGAATTCGGGATTTTTGTTCAATTCAAAAATTAATCCAATTAATTTCAAATTAACATTATCCAACATCATTCTAATTCATCCAATGAATCAAAATCAAAAATTCCAAATTTCCAAAATTCTTTACATATTCGGCCAACACATATATTTTGGGGAAATTTGATCCAATCACAATTTCAACAAATTGATCCAATCAATCTTAAATTAAGCATCATTTAAACATGCTCAATCAAACAATTTAACCAAATCATGCTCAAAATCAATTTACCCAATTTTAAGCCCTAAAAATTTCATGCTTGAACCTAGGCACTTGATGCCATTGTTGGTTTTATTCTAGGTCCCAAGATCATCAAACAAGCATGGAAAAGTGTGAAATACATATCAAAGGAGATGCGGAATACTCACATCGATCGGTTGTGGGACGAAATGACGAACAAAATCATTTTTCCCATTGGAATTCGTCCTTGGCAGTGAGCAGTCCACTAGTTCAAGTTTTCAGATTTTGCTTCATCATTTGAGCTTCGAATCTTCGTCAAACGATTCCCGGCTCATGGGTGAACTTCCCTATCACCTTCGCATGTTCCGTAAGTGTGCTAGCACTTGTGATTTTACCATAAAATCACACTCTTGCTTCCTCCAATGCTCAGCAGTTTCAGTGAAACCAGTGAGCAGATTTTGCCCCTCCATGGGCGTGAACAAGAGAGAAAGAGAGATGAAGATGTGTTGATTAGTTGGTAAAACAATTTCCAAAATTGTTTATATATTTTCCAACCAAAAATATAAAAGATTTACCAAATAATCTATTAAAAAATCAAATGGTAAATGCTTCCACCAATTAACAATATTCTACCAATACACATCAACTATTCATATCACTTTATTAAAGTGACATGTTGTCAAGTCACATCACTCAAAGTGACAAGTGATTTGACGCATGATGCGACTAATGATTTGACGCTTGATGTGACTTGCGTTGTCGCACTCGAATTCGAAATACGAATACGCTCGCAATCACTCTCGGGCTCGGGTTCGTTAATTCCTAATTAGCGAATTTTCCGTTGCGTCGTAATTAAACGATTACGCCTAGCGAATTCACTATTCACGTCGCTAACGAATTAATTCTAAATTAATTCGTTCACCCGAATTAAAATCTAATTTCAATTCCGCGTCGAAATCTAATTTCGTTCAATATATCGAATATATTAACTTTACCGATCAATTCCAAATTAATCGTTTTCTCTCTTAAGACGATATTTTATCCCAGATAAAATATCTCCGTAATTAATCCCAGATTAATTTTCTCTCTCATCGAATTAATCCCAGATTAATAAAGAGTGTGAGTCATACGTCATCGGTGAATCTTTGGGAAGCGACCCATGAGATCCTCAGATATGTTGGCAGTAAATACGGTCGTCGGACTATCCGAACACGTAAGTACCAAGTACTACATTTTACCGATTCACAAGACAAGGTTGGCTTCTAGCGAAGTGCCATGCCTACCCAATTCTCCGGAAATATTCTTACAGGAATATATAGATCTGTATCAGGCGTAGTATACAGTAGTATTGCGTATTTCGATCCAGTATCGGACTGTCACGTGCTAGGCCTGGGGCTGGAGTTGGGTCTGCCCCGTACGAAGCACTTGTCGGATGTCTGGTAACTAGTCTCTATAATCGGATATACATGACCTGGTCATAATATCGTGACTGGCCGCACAGCACTTAAGAGCACTAATACCGTATCCTACGTGACATCATCTCCACTATGACTGGAGTGATACTTCCATCTTGACATCACACCCAATACTCTACGATTCTCAATATACCCAGTATCGGCGTACACAGGACCTGTTAAAGCCCTGGACGACCTCAACCAAAGTATATTGATTGTCGTAAGCATTACCGGTGCAAGTCTCAGGTTAAGACCAAATACACCTACCCTGATGTCGGACTCCCATAGACACATAGTCATACGACCAATGGGATTCCGAGGGGGTCTATCCAAAGCGAAGCTGTTTCCCGTACCATCGGTGAAACACAACCTCCTATTACACTTGCATGAGTATCCAATACCCAAATATATAAGAATTATGCTGTTGTGCCCTCACAACGCGCACAAGTGTAATACCAGTCTTATACGTATTTATCGATGTCCAATCTCGATAATACTCTGACTAGGGATATTTAATGATTTATCCTATGTGGACTGATACTGTCTCATATCATTCTCCGTCCAGGAACAAATCATAGGGACCTCTCATCATTTATACATCTAAGGTGATCTAATCACAAATGATAAGAGAGCAATCTCCTTTGTCACATAGTTAATTTGTACAACAACACCATGATCTGTACAAATAGTGATGATATGGGTCATAATTGTCCAACAGTAACATCAGATGTTGACCATTGTAGAAAAGACTTGACATTTTGAAGTCAATTGTGAGAGTGATAAACTATAAATGGAACTACATAATTAATAAGATGAAAAAACCCTAATGACATCTTCCGTATAAGTTCAATAGGATGTTAGAATCTTTTACAAAGTATTTGATACTTAATGATTCTACTTTTTTCTTATCGAAGAAAAATTATCCTATAACTTATAATGAGAGCGATATTTGATATCAGTTTCGTAAGTTAGCATTGAACCAAAGATCTAAGATTATTTGTAGCTTACTACAATCAAGTTTTGAACTTGATTAAGCTTTCGTTATGAATCGTTCGTAAAATATATAAATTATTTGCGCAGCAAAAGCAAAGTGAGCTTATTAAAGGTTTGACATTTATAGTATGACAGTGAGAAATGTTATACTCAGTAATCTATCATATATTCGAAGGAAACTTATCTCGAGTCGTACTAATAGAACAATTAAAGATTTGTTGGTTAATATTGATATTAAACTATATATTTTGGCTAAAGAATGCAAAGTAGTGTTCCTGAATGATTTCATCGAATAAGAGATCCATTGTGATTTCTTTGTTTGAAGAGTTCATTCTAGAATAGCCCTGAAGTTTGTATTCTACTAAGATCAGAGTTTGATATAAAAGCTTATAGAGCCTAATGTAGACTCGAGTAAGCCTTCCAGAATTCGTATTCTCTAATTTTGATTACAGTCAGATTGTCTAATTCTATCAAAACATAGAGAATTCTTATATGATAGTAGAGTCAATGGGAGCGTACAAATTTCTTTCTAGTGTAATATATCCTAATGAAATTATCATTATTAATGTAATAATGAAAGTATGAGAAAAATTGTTTACCTAAGTGTAAGACACAGAACTTGACGACGCTGTTCTAGGATCACGGCCTAGTCGGGAGTACGGAATAGCCCACGAGGGAACTAAACCGGAGAAATAAAATGGATTCGCCACCCAGTGTGAACTGGGAAATGATTTAAGGCCGTACTCACCCCTCGCAAGGGAAGACCTCAAACCGTTGGGTTCGGAATGGTCCCTTACTTATGCCACTTATAATGAAAAGATTTGTGCTATAATTTAACCAAGTTTACGCAACAACAACCTACATCTAAGTTTGCAAACTACCTATATCTAAGTTTACATGCATAAAAGTAAGTCGGAATAACGGCAAGCACACAATCTCATGCATACATTAAATCGCTAAGCATGGCAATGTAAATAAATAATAATCTAAACATAAACGTAGAAGAGACATAATCAAGTTCCTAATGCCAAAGAAATAACTCATCATGCTTGGAAATAATCAACTAATCATGCATAAAAAATAACATACTAATGAGAAAATCATGCTTAAATATAAATAACATACTAACGACTAAATCATGCTCAAAAAAGATAAATAACATACTAAACAACTTAATCATGCTCAAACACAAGGTTGGATGAAACGAAATATGTGTGTCTCTCGAGTAGTACGTGGAGTTGTTTCCCTAGTACAAACTGCACTACCGTCCATTCGGATTCGGCTACGGAATTTACATCTGGGTTTCCATCCAATATATCGCAAGAGAGAACACATATTCCATTCATCCGAAGGTCATATCATGAACCAATCCACAATACTCATGCGAAGTAAAATAAGAAAATAAATAAATAATAAAGGAGAATAAAAGGGGGTGCCCTCATGTCTAACCTCTTAATTCGTCTCTTGGAAGTGCGCTATGCGGTTTTCGGAAGGGTGATGCTCCGTAACTTTTCCGATTTACTGATTCGTTGTTTTCCTTCGTTGCCTCGCTGTTTGGGCTGTTGTTTTACTATGTTTTGCTGCTGTTCCTGGTCACGGTTTTGGTTTACTATTTTGCGGTAATGTGGGTGTGTCGGGGCTGCGGTTTGTGCGGTTTTACTGGGCAGTTCTTCGGTAATATAAGGCAGTTTCTGGCTACAGTTTTGCGGCAAAATCTGGACTGTTTCTGGGGGTATTTTCGGTGGTCAGAGACTATGTTTCATGGGCTATTTTCGATGGTCAGAGGCTGTGTTTCAGGGGCTGTTTTTGGTGGTCAGGGGCTGTGATTTAGGGGCTGTTTTGTGGTGAATGAGGGGGCTATGTACGGCAATGGATGAGGGCTATGTGCGGCTGTTTAGGGTTAGGTTTCAGGACATGGATTAACGGTAATGGAAGGGTGTTTTCTTGATTGTGTTTGGTGCGGAAATGCAGGGAAATTTTCTATGCTTTGGGCATGAATCAACTAGGTTATTTTCTTTGTGTTTTCGTGAGAATGAGCCAGTGGTGTGAAGTGTTGGTTTATGCTTCAATTTTTAGGCAAGGGTTGGGGTTTACCTTATACGAGAAGGGAAATAATATTGCAATTATGGGGGATATCTCTTAATTAGTGTGCTATAAGGAAAAATCTATTTAATTAGGGATGGGATTTGGTTTGATTTGATTTGATCTCTTTTAATTAGGAATATGATTTAATTTGATTTCTTTAATTTAGGAAGGTGATTTGTTTTGATTTTAGCATGTGTTTAGTGTGTAAATTGGTTATTTTGGAAATGTGATGGGAGTGAATTAGGTCCTTTGGGCGTGGGTTTGGTTTTGGTGGGCTTGGTGTGTGGCTTGATGGTGTGTGGGCTTGGTGTGTGGCTTGTGGGGGTTTGGGCTGAGGATGAATTTTAAAACAGAGTTCCAACGAGCGAACCCACAGCTAAGCAAACGAATTTAGTCCAACAAGATATAAATTTCTGACTTTTCCCTTCCGACGTCCGTTTCCCGCGGCTTCCAAAACTTAAAGAGGTAGTGTCTCCATGTGAGACTCATCATCGGGACTTATATGCAAAAATGCAGTGCCTACAATCGCCCCCACTTTGATGGAACTTGCGCAGTGTGTGACAATGACAATCCTATCAAAGTTATCCAATGCATTTTTACTTACCTGGCTTGCCAGCTGCCACCTGACTTGCCTGCTGCTTCGAGC
>SKCR01000399.1:0-21164 GCA_019454045.1 Zanthoxylum bungeanum | reverse complement strand
CTTTCTCTTCTCTCACGCACAAAACAGAACAAAAATGGACTGGTTCAGAACCAGAAATGGCGTGACACTAAGGGGAAGAAAGAGTGGGTTTTCATGGTGAAAATTCAAGTGCTAGCACACTTACGAGTCTTGCGAAGGTGGTAGGGAGGTTCACCCATGAGCCGGGATCCATCCGACGAAGTTAGGAGCTTCATTTCGCTGGTCAAAAACAGAAGACAGAAGGCAGTGAACTGCATGCAGTGGCGCCAAACCAGTGAGCATTTTGTGCTTTGTTTGTTGTCGATTCGACTCAACCACCGATGTAAGTATTCCGATATCTTCGTTGGTGTATTCACGCATTGTTTTCATGTCTTGTTTGATCTTGGGACCTAGATAATAACCAACAATGGCATCAAGAGCTATAGGTTCAAGCATGAAATTTTAGGGCTTAAAATTTGGGTAAATGTTTGTTGAGCATGATTTGAATAAATTGATTGTTTAAGTATGCTTATAACATGTTTAATTTCATTTTGGTTGCACCAATTGTTGAAAAATGATTTGGAATTATTTTCCCCAAATTGATGACCTTGGCCGAATGTGAATGTAAAATTGGGAATTTTGATTTTGAGCATGATTTGGTTAAATTGATTAATTGAGCATGTTTAAATGATCTTTAATTGAAGTTGGATTAGATCATTTTTCAAGAAAATTAATTTGGAATAATTTTCCCCAATTTATTCATGTTGGCCGAATGTTGAAGCATGTTTGGAAATTTGGAATTTTTTCATTTTGGTTCATTGGATGAGTTTTAATAACATGGGATGATGTTAATTTGAAGTTAATTAGATTGAATTTTGAATTGAACAAATATCCCCAATTTGCTTCACTTGGCCGAATGTGTGGATGATTTTGGATTCTTGGAATTTTTGTTTTTGGTTCATTTGATGAGTTAGAATCATCTAGGATGATGTTAATTTATGGTCAATTGGATTGTACTTTGAATTGAACATAAATCCCCAAAATTCTCATGTTGGCCGAATGGGGTATGCCCTCAAATGTCTTGGTAATTTTGATTTTGTGACATTGGATGTGTATGAAATCAAATTGGATGGTGATTTAATGTCGATTGTGGGTTCGATTGGATTGAAACCGAATCGGACACAAAATCCCTCCTTGGCCGAGAGCTTTGTAGCATGTAAATGGGTTTGATTTTTCAATTTGTGTGTTGGACATATAATAATGAATTGAGTATGATTAATGGACTAATTTAGTGTTTTAGAAATGTTGATTTAGTTGATTAATCATGTAATACACTTTAGTTTAATTGAATATGAAATTGGATTTTGTATATTTAATTAATTGGGCCTAATTTTGGAAATTGGACTTTAATGTTGTATTTGGGCCTATTGGGCTTGATTTTATCAAGTTGGGTTTAGGCCAAATGGATTGGATCCAATTGGGCCCAAAACCTTAACCATAAAGCCCAAATGCGACTTAATGAACCTTTAAAGTTCAATTGGGCCTAGGGCCAAGATTGATTTATGGGCTTATGGGGTAAATCCCGGATTGGACTTTGGTTATTGGTTTGACCCGAGTTGACCAAAAGTCCACGCCTTAAGAAATCAATTAAGAGCCCATTGGACTTTAATTGAATTGACGTTGGACGTTAATCGGTCTTTGAGACGCGTTACGATTAATTTGGAATTTAAATCATAAAGGTTTATTAAATAAAAGTGTAACATTTAATTTGGAATTGAATAGTGAATTAGTATTAATACATGTTAAATTAGATTTAATGATGTAGTTTAATTTAATTCATGAATTCGTACTTTAAGTACTTATTCGCAAAAACGAGTTTGACTCGAATAAAATCAAATCGTTGTTTGAACATTGGATGATCACTTAATTATCAGATTAATTAATTTGATTAGATTGATTGATAGCATGCTTATGTGTGTGAATACGTGGTTGTGTTGTATGAATAATGTATATCGGATGGATATAGTCGGGTGGGGCAATTTTAGAAATTGTTGTAATAAATTCGATTTATTAAATTGGACCTGCGTGTCTACGCCTTATCACCTCTTTCTCTTTGTATTCTCTTCTCACCTATTCCCCTCTATGTATATGAGGTTTCTTTAGAAGTGTAGTGTAACGGGTATAAGTAATACTAGTGCTAGCTTGAGTGAGAAAGGGAGAGATTTGATCTAGGATCAATGTGTTAAGTATCCATCCGCATATCATTATTATTTATTTTCATACTCGCTTTATTATGTATTTATAATGCATGTTTAAGGGTGTATGATGATGAGACCTTACAAAGATAATTAAATTGGTAGCCAATTTGCACGCGAAAAACCCTCGTTAAATATCAAGCGTTTATTTTCCTTCCATTGAGTGATTCTTACTCAATATCCGAGATGGCAGGGGTGGTTGGCCAAAGTCAAGCCCTTGTCCGTCGAAGATGTGTTTTAATCACGAGGCTTTGTTCCATATCGGTGTCGTGTCCAAGTTGTGGTTTGTTGGCCAAAGTCAAGACCACTTCTTGTCCATTGACATTGATTACGAAGCTTCCATGTCAATGGGTCCGCGCTTGACTGGGATCACTAGGTTTGTTGTGCCAAAGCCAAGGCCTAGTTGATTCAGAGGAAAAAGGTTAGGGTGTACATTCGATGTATAGGCATACATAAAATATATGTTTGGGACTTGGATGTCCCCTACTGGATCTAGGAGTTGGATGAGATCCAATTGATCTTCGAGATCTACCTAGTTAATTATCATACAATTTGTTGGCCAAAGTCAATTGTGTGATATTTCGGGATCCTAGCCCACTAGGAAACACGGTTTCCTGAGTACTCGACAGAGGGTTAGAGGCTCGACGAAAAATAGTGGGAGGCAAGTATTGAATTTTCAACATTTGTTCTAATACTCGCTAAACACGCTCATCTATATTTTACTCGTCTTATTAATTAAAAGTATTAGTTGGACTAATATTTTAAGTTGTTTTAAATATATATATAATTGGACTATATACAAACTCATCAATATATAGTTGATTTTATAATTGGATTATAGTAATCAATATAATTGAATTAAAATGATAGTTGATTTTATAATTAGATTATAGTAATCAATATTAAAATTATAGTTGATTAAATAATTGGATTATTGTAATCATTATAATAAATAGTACTTTATAAAATTGATTAAATAGTTGGACTATTAAAATCAAGAAAAGAATTGAAAAGTTGAATATTTAAAATATATAATTGGATTAAATGTTTTAATGATTTAATTTTCATATGGGGGAATTCATAGGTTACTTTATTGGATAAAATAACTTGTTATTGGCCATAATTAAGCAAATAAGTAGAGCATAAATCTTTGGAAGATTTATGTGATGATGACTTTAGTGCTTAATTAATACTTATCATAAATCTATTTTAGATTTAAAAGTATTAAATTGCAATTAATAATTCTTAGAGAATTGATTTGACTATTCTAGAGGTGTGAAAAGCAAGTTTGCAATTGGGCGTGTTGCACAAGGTGCACATCGTTTCGATATTCCGAAACCCAAGGCTTGGCCAAAGGTTTGTGAAATATTGAAAAGATATTGACATATCCCAAAGTGACTACCATTTGGATATGGAAGACACGAAGGATTAAATAAAGAAAGGGCGAGGCTCTGACTTTAAAATATTTGTCAAAGTTATGTTCACTACTAGTATTGAAATGGATTTTAAATACGTAGGTGTGGTACATAAAATATATGTATTGATGTTCAGAATCCGCTATGAGCTGGATACTGACTTCAAGCCGAGATTTCTCTGCGAATCGGAAACGGGACGAAAGTCGCGTGTGTTTCGACCGTAGATACCTAAATTTAGGAAACTACCCTTTGGGGATGTACTTAAATTAGGAACTGTTATAATGTAACTAGTTTGACTAGAGACATTATCTCTATATCAGGTTTAATCCGTTACGGATAAAACCTTTATATTCTAGAACACTAAATGTTTTTTATATAAGATGATACTGAGATAAACACATTAGATGTGAATAACAGAATTTATATTTTGAATATAATAAAATCTCAAACATATAAAATGACAAATAAATAGCTCAAATTGATGTTGATCAATAGAGGACTTATTTGTGGCATTGTTGTCTAGGACACATTTAACGAGACTCGTATATCCACACTTTTGAAGAGTGGGTACTAGGACTGATTTGGACTATTCAAATAAGGTCTGCAAATCTAGTTTATTAGGTAAAGTACCTAAAATACTATTTACTTGGTAATAGTAAAGTGCCACCGATCTGTTAGCCCTATTCATAGTAGAGTAAGTGGGCCCATATCTAGCTAGACTAGATGTGAACATGAAATGAATATTTCATGACTTTGACGGATGTAGCATCACGTTATGGTTATGTGTTTCTTTTGAAGAACACAATCGGAACTTTAGAGTTAGAGTTTCGACACGAAATAGAAAAAACGATCGGCTATAGTATTATTCCGCCACGGTAAGACCGTAATGGAAAATACTTAAGCAGTAAGTTTCATACGTACATGAAAGAGTACGGTATTCTTTCAGATGAGGACTCCTCCCGAGACACGTCAGTTAGACGGTGGGTGTCCGAACTAAAACCAAATTTTGTTGGACATGATAAGGTTTATCACGAGTCGCTCTGAGCTACTATCTCCTTCAACCGGATATGTATTAACAGTGCAAAACTTATTTAGAATAAGGTTCCATATAAATCTGTTTGACAGATGTCATATAGGATATGAACAGGAAAGAAACGGAGTTTCTCATTCTGATAATTGGGTATGCCAGGCATAACGTTTGGATGATACCAAACTAAGAACCCAAATTGGATAAGTGCCAATATAGGTTATCCTAAGGGAAACCATAAGTATAGTACTTATAAATCTCACATGAGAACAAGGTAATTGTTGCTCACCATGCGGTTTTCCTGAGAGGAATACCGATATGCAGTGGTCAGTGGGAGGATAGTGATACTCGATGAAAATCGGAGTAATACTGTTCAAGGCACGAAGTCCTTAATGGAACACAAACAGTTCATCAATAATGATCTGTACCATTAATCTTCGAATACACAAGAACTGAGTAGATCGGATAGAGTCAGAAAACAAACTAGGGTATGGGTTTCTGATCTAACCTCATAAATATGTCAATCTTATGAAGGTATATCCACCGACTACATTTTGAGGAAGTGATACGATGGTGTCGACTCCCTATTATGGCAAAGTGCCATTAGTCGACGAAATGGATTCCATGTATAACAACTATTTTGGATACTAGTTGTTGTACCACAAGGCATTGTGCCTATTGGTACATTAAACGTCTTCAAGGAAGACATACATGGAAGGCAACATACCAACGTACAAAGCTGGGCTTTTGACGGAAAGGTATCGTTATCAACATTGTGTTAATAACGGTTCAATCTTTTACCTGTTGCCATGGTAAATCCATTTTGAAGATGCTTGTTGAAAACTGCGTATTTCAATTGATGAAATGAGTCAGTTGTAGATCAAAATCGCTTTCCTGAAAAGGAAACCTTTTGGAGGATGTTTACAACATCCTAACGATTTTGAATAATCGACAAACAAGGTTTGCGGTTGTTGGACAAAATGACCCATAGCGTCACTATTGCACAGATCATTGTGTTGTTGTAGCAAATTAACTATGTGACAAGGAAATTGCACTCTCATCATTTGTGATTAGATCAACATAGATATATAAATGAAGAGAGGTCCCTATGATTAGTACCTGGACTGAGAATGATATGAGACAGTATCAGTCCCCGAAGGTTTAATCATTAAATATCCCTAGCCGTAGTATTATCGAGACTGGACATCGATAATGCGGAATAGGCTAGTATTGCACTGTGCGCGTTTGTGAGGGCACAACGGCATAGTTCTCATATATATAAGTATGGTACTTATGCAAGTGCGATAGAGGTCGTGTTTCACCGATGGTACGGGAAACAGCTCGCTCTGGATAGACCCCTCGGAATCCCATTGGTATTATGACTATGTGTCTATGGGAGGCCGAAATCGAGGTAAGGTAGGTGTGTATAGTCTTAACCTGAGACTGCATCGCTAATACTTACGATAATCGATAAACTTTGGTCTTGGTGGTAGGGGACTTTAAAACGGTTCTGTGTACACCATTTCTGGGTTTATCAGAGAGTCGTAGAGTATTTGGGTGTGATGTCAAGATGGAAGGTCACTTCAGTCATTTGGAGATGATGTCACGCAGGATACGGTACTAGTGCTCTTGAGTGTTGCGCAACCAATCGGGAATTGTGACCAGGTCATGTATATCCGATTATAGAGACTATGTTACCAGACATCCGACATGTGTTTCGGACGGGGCAGACACTTATCCAGCCCCAGCCCTAGCACGTGATTATCCGATACTGGGCCGATATACACAATACTACGGTGTATACTACGCTTGATACAGATCTATATATTCCAATAAGAATATTTCTGGAGAATTGGGTAGGCATGGCGCTTTGCTAGAAGCAACCTTGTCTTGTAAATCGATATAAACGTAGTACGAGGTACTTACGTGTTAGGACAGTCCGACGATCGTATTTACTGCCAACATATCCGGAGATCTCATGGGTCGCTTCCTGAAGATTCACGATGACGTATGACTCGCACTTGATTAATCTGGGATTAATTAGAAGAGAGAGATAGAATTAATCTGGGATTAATTCGAGAGAGAGAAAATTAATCTGGGATAATTACGGAGATATTTTATCTGGGATAAAATATTAATTAAAGAGAGAGAGAGAACGATTAATTGGAATAATCGTAAAATTAATATATTCGATATATTAATCGAAATGGATTTCGACGCGGAATTAAAATTAGATTTTAATTCGGGCGAACGAATTAATTTAGAATTAATTCGTTAGCGACGTGAATAATGAATTCGCTAGGCGTAATCATTTGATTACGACGCGACGGAAAATTCGTTAATTTGGAATTAGCGAACCCGAACCCGAGAGTGATTGCGAGCGCGTTCGTATTTCGAATTCGAACGCGGCACGCAAGTCACATCAAGCATCAAATCGCTAGTCGCATCGATTGTCAAATTACTTATCACTTTGAGTGATGTGATATGACATGTTGTCACTTTATTAAAGTGACATGATGTGAATATAGAAAGGTGATTGTTTTTGAAGTGATGGGACTTGTATATATATATATTTATTCATTTACTTGGTAAATGGAATAAAGATATATGTATATAAAAAAAATCATTCTCTCTCCTTGGACCTATCATTGTTCACGTTTTTGGCTATTCTTTTTGCCATTCACGTGACTCACTTACTTTGGTCATTATTGTCACGTTTTTTGGCTATTCTTTGGACATTCACGTGACACTCTCCTTTTGCTTTTGGTCTTCAACGGTTTTAGAAACAAAAGAGCCAATTCTTCTCCTTACACACGGCTTTGAGCCAAAGTTGTCTTCTCCATTTTTGGTCACTGCCGACGCAAAAGAGAAGCAATTGGGAGATGTTTTGTTGCAAAACAGAAGTGCTAGCACACCTTGAGTTGTATATAGGTGATAGGAAACGAAATCTTTGAGCATGGAAGCTTGAAGCTTTGAGCTTCAATGGTGGTCTCACATGGCCGAACATGGAGGAAGCCAAGATGATCAAAACCGCACAGCCCACTGTCAAGGAAGCTACTGCCGTGACTTGGAGGGTGCCAAAATCGCCACCTTGTTCTTCAAACATCAAAACCGAATTCAATGTGAGTTGATTCCGCCACCTCCTTTGATGTGTTCATAACTCGTTTTTTATGCATTGTTTGTGATCTTGTGGACTTGCTTAAACTCCAACATTGGTATCTAGAGCCATTGATGCATGAAATCCGAAATTAGGGTTCTTGAGTAATTTGGGGCTTTTGATTTTGGCTTGATTCTGACAAATTGATTGTGTAAGAATGCTTATATATGATCTAATTTAAGATATATGTAATCAATTTGACAAAAAAAATCATTGGATTGATTTTTCCCCAATTTGCAAATTTTGGTAGAAACTTTTATTTGGGTAAACTCGATTTAGGCATGATTTGGTTGAATTGTTTGATGCATTATGCTTGAATGAGGTTGAATTGAAGTTGTGCATGATCAATTTCAAGAAAATTGGATTAGATCAATTTTCCCCAATTCTTAGGTTGAACATGAAACTTTAATTGGGTAAAATGTGTTTAAAGCATGTTTTAATTGCATTGGATGTTAAGTATGCTTAGAACATGTTTTTAATTGAGATTGTGTGTGGTCAATTTCATGAAATTGGATTGGATTCATTTTCCCCAAATTGGAGGCTTGGCCGAAAATGGAATAACCCTAATGTCTTGGTAATTTGTTTTGTTTGATCATTGGATGACTTAAAACAATTGGTTAATGTTGCTTTGATGTTCAATTGGATTGAATTTTGATTTAGAACATTTTTCCCTTTTAAAGTGGCTTGGCCGATTTTAAAGAACATGAAATTCTTTGTGATTTTGTTGTTTTAATTCATTGGATGAATTGTATTGATTTGGGAAATTAAGATTGTGGACTCAATTGGATTGAAACCGAATCGAATTGAAAACCCCTAATTGCCGAGACTTGAAAGCATGTTTATTGGGTTTGATTTTAATTGAATTGTGTTGGACACTATTTGGTTGTTAAAGTGCATGATTAATTAGGCTAATTGATATTTTAGAAATGTTAATTGGGTAATTGATTGTGTATTACACTTAGGTTAATTAATTGTGAAATTTGGAATTTATAAGTTAATAATTTGAGCTTGATTTGGAAATTGGGCTTTAGGTTGTAATTGGGCTTTTGGGCTTTGTTGTAACAAAGTTGGGTTTAGGCAAAATTGGTTGGATCCAATTAGGCCCAAAAACCGAATCCAAAAGGTCCAATTTATGATTAATGGACCTTAATTATTAATTGGGCCTAATGGGCCAAAATTAATTTTAAAGGCTTATGGGGTAACTCCCGGATTGGATTTTGGTTGTTCGGTTTGACCCGAGTTGACCAAAAGTCCACGCCTATAGAAATTAATTAAAAGTCCATTGGACTTTATTAAATAAAACATTAGATGTTAATCGGGCTTTGAGACCCGTTGCGATTAAATTTGGAATTTAAGTCGTAAAGGTTCGTTAATAAAAGTGTAATATTTAATTTGGAATTAAATAATGATTTAGAATTAATACGTATTAAATTGGATTTAATTATGTAATTTAATTTAATTCGTAGAAATTGTACTTTGAGTACGTGTTGCAATACGAGTTTGACTCGAACAAAATCAAATCTTTGTTTGAACATTGGATGATCACTAATAATCAAGATTAATTAATTTGATTGATTGATTGATAACATGTTGTATGAATACATGGTTGTGATGTTTGAATAATGTATATCGGATGGATATTAGTCGGGTTGGGCGATTTTGGAAATTGTAATAAATTTGATTTATTAAATTGGACCTGCGTGTCCAGCCTTATCTCCTATTTCTTTGTATTCTTTTCTCACCTATTCCCTCCATGTAAAAGAGGTTTCTTTAGAAGTGTAGTGTAACGGGTAGAAATAATACAAGTGCTAGCGGGGGAGAGAGAAAGTGAGAGATTTGATCTAGGATCAATGTAAAATATCCATCCGCATATCATTATTATTTATTTCATACTCGCTTTATTATGTGTTTAGAATGCATGCTTAAGGGTGTATGATGATGAGACCTTAACAAAGATAATTAAATTGGTAGCCAATTGCACGCGAAAAAACCCTCGTTTTATATTAAGCAAATATCCTTCCATTGAATGATTCTTGTTCAAGATCCGAAGTTGGCATGGTTTTTATTGACCAAAGTCAAGACCTTTGTCAATCTAGGATGTACTGAATCATGAGAGTTTTGTTTGCATATCGGTGTCTTGTCCAAATCGTGATTTTTATTGGCCAAAGTCAGGTCACTTTTTGTCCAATGACATTGATTACAAAACTTTCCTCGTCAATGGGTCCAGCTTAACTGGAATCATTAGGTTTGTTTTTGGCCAAAGCCAAGGCCTAGTGATCAGAGGAGGAGGGGGTTAGGAAAATGTAATGGATACATTGGCATATATAAGATATATGTTTCGGATTTGGATATCCACCTAACCGGATCTAGGAATTGGATGAGATGAGATCAAATTGATCTGTGAGATCTACCTAGTTAAATAGCATACAGCTTTTTATTGGCCAAAGTCAGGGTTGTGTGTTATTTAATAGGATCCTAGCCCACTAGGAAACACGGTTCCTCGAGTACTCCACAGAGGGTTAGAGGCTCGACGAAAAATAGTGGGAGGCAAGTATTGAATTTGAAAAACATTCGTTCGAATACTCGCTAAATACGCTCATTTTTTTATTTCGTCATTAGATTAAATGTTAGTTGGACTAATATTTAAATTGTTATTTTTTAATAAACAGTTGGACTGTATTATATTTGATTATATATAATTGGATTATATTAATCAAATATTTGAATTAATTAATTTCAGTTTACAGTTGATTTTATAATTGGATTATAGTAATCAATGTAATTGAGGTTAATTAATTTGGATTATATTTGATTATATAGTTGGACTATTATAATCATTATAATATATAAAGTACCACTAATCGTTGATTAAATAGTTGGACTATTGTAATCAAGATAAAATTGAAAAGTTGGATATTTAAAATATAATCTAGGATTAAAATATTTTAAATGATTTAATTTTCATATTGGGAATAAATAATAGGTTACTTTATTTGATAAAATAACTTATTATACCTTAAGCCCAAAATTAAGCAAGATAAGTAGAGCATAAAATCTTTTGAGATTTTTTGGATGATGACTTTAATGCTTAATTTAATATACTTGTCATAAATCTAATTTTGGATTAAGAAGTATCAAAATGTAATTTATAATTCTTGGAGAATTAATTGACTATTCATGTAAAGTCAAAGTTTGCAATTGGGCATGTAGCACGAGGTGCACATTCCTTTCAATATTCTAAAAACCCAAGGCTTGGCCTAAGGTTCCTGAAATATTGAAAAGGATAATTGACATATCCCAAAGTGACTACCATTTGGATATGGAAAACATGAAGGAATTAAAGAAAGGGCGAGGCTCTAACTTAAAAAATATTTGTCTTAGTTATGTTCACAGCTAGTATTGAAATTAGATTTTAAATACTTAGTGTGGTACATAATATATATGTATTGATATTCAGAATCTGCTTGAGCAGGATACTGACTTCAAGCTGAGATTCCTCTGCGAATCGGAAACGGGACGAAGTGCTTTGTTTCGACCGTAGATACCTAAGTTTAGGAACTAACCTGGGGGTGTGTACTTAAATTAGGAACTGTTATAATGTAACTAGTTTTGACTAGAGACATTATCTCTTTATCAGTGTTTAATCCGTTGCGGATAAAACCTTTATATTATAGAACACTGAGTGTTTTATTATATAAAGATGATACTGAGATAAATACATTAGATGTAAATAACATAATTTATATTTTGAATATAAATAAAATCTCAAACATATAAATGACAAATAAATAGCTCAAATTGATTTGATCAATAGAGACTATTTATGGTATTGTTGTCTAGGACACAATTAAACGAGACATGTCAGTTAGACGGTGTGTCCGAACTAAAACCGAATTTTGTTGGACATGATAAGGTTTATCACAAGTCGCTCTGAGCTATCATTTCCTTCAAACAGGATATGTATTAACAGTGCAAAACTTATTTAGAATAAGGTTCCATATTAATCTGTTTGACAGATATCATATAGGATGTGAACAGGAAAGAAACGAGGTTTCTCATTCCTGATAATTTGGGTATGCCAGGCATAAAGTTTGGATGATACCAAACTAAGAACCAAATTGGATTAGTGCCAATATAGGTTATCCTAAGGGAAACCATAAGTATAGTACTTATAAATCCCACATGAGAACAATGTGATTGTTGCTCACCATGCGGTTTTCCTGAGAGGAATACCGATATGCAGTGGTCAGTGGAGGATAGTGATACTCGATGAAAATCGAAGTAATACTGTTCTAGGCACAAGGTCCGTAATGGAACACAAATAGTTCATCAATGATGGATCTATACCATTAATCTTCAATACACAAGAAACCGCGTAGATCAGAGAGAGTCAGAAAACAACCTGGGGTATGGGTTCTGATCTCACCTCATAAAGATTTTAATCTTTTAAGGTACACCAACTGATTACGTATGAGGTAGTGATACACGGTATCGACTCCATATTATGGCAAGTGCCATGAATTGAAAATGGATTCCATGTTTAACAACTATTTTGGATACTAGTTGTTGTACCACAAGGCATTGTGCCTATGGTACATTAAACGTCTTCAAGGAAGACATACATGGAAGGCAACATACCAACGTACAAAGCTGGGCTTTTGACGGAAAGGTATCGTTATCAACATGGTGTTAATAACGGTTCAACCTTTTACCTGTTGCCATGGTAAATCCATTTTGAAGATGCTTGTTGATAACTGCATATTTCATTTATGAAATGTGTCAGTTGCAGATCAAAATCGATTTCCTGAAAAGGAAACCTTTTTGGAGGATGTTTACAACATTCTGACGATTTGAAAAACCGACAAACAAGGTTTGCGGATTATTCAATCCATGTTTGGATTGAAGCAAGCATAGGGTTCTTGGAAACTGGCGTTTTGAATAATCATAATAGTTTATGTTGACTCAAAATGAAATAATTCTGTGTTATATAAGGAGGTTAGTGGGGAGAGGGCACTGACAATGAAATTCCCATAAAACAATCGGTGAAAGCTGGCTTTCATAAGAAATTCTCCGTAGAATTCTGGGGAGTAACAACCTTTATTCAAGGAATAAAGATCTACTGGGCTAGATTTGGAGTTGGAAACACCTCTCTGAGAAATTGTACATTTAAAATGTACTGTATTGGTGTCTCATACGCTTTGAGCATATGGAGTCACAATCGGGTCAATCCAAGTGATAGTCACTGGATTGAAGATTAAGAACATCTGTTAGTATCTGAGAGAACTAAAGATGTTGTCTTAAACTATGGAGATGGAGAACTTGAAGTGACTGGGATCACTGCTGCAAGTTTCCAAACCGGTAAATACTGCGGTACTATAAAGTTTGAACACTGGGACAGTGAGCTGGAAATCTTCCGAGCAAGATAACTGTTGCCGAATTAACTACAAATGCGGATTATTGCTGCAGCTGAGGCAGCAATAGAAGCCATTTGGATCGATAATAAATCTAATTAGATTAGATATAGTTCTGTTAGCAGCTGAGCTAGGCGTCAGCACAGGCTAAAGAATTAAAGGTCTCATCGACGATCCAGATATAACTTCTATATCATCTGATTCGTTCGGATCATACATCGTGGCGATGTGATGATCGTGTAAATCGCGTCAGACGATAATTAAGCAAATCCGCTGACGAAAACCTTTCCTCAGCAATTTGAGCGAACCGTACATAGTTCAGGTGTGGGGCACTGAGTGCGTGTGGCTATGTGCCAAGTGGGAGATTGTTGGACAAAATGACCCATAGCGTCACTATTTGCACAGATCATTGTGTTGTTTGTAGCAAATTAACTATGTGACAAGGAAATTGCACTCATCATTGTGATTAGATCACCATAGATATATAAATGAAGAGAGGTCCCTATGATTTAGTACCTGGACTGAGAATGATATGAGACAGTATCAGTCCCCGAAGGTTTAATCATAAATATCCCTAGCCGTAGTATTATCGAGACTGGACATCGATAATGCGGAATAGGCTATAGATGCACTTGTGCGCGTTTGTGAGGGCACAACGGCATAGTTTCTCATATATATAAGTATTGGATACTTATGCAAGTGCGATAGGAGGTCGTGTTTCAACCGATGGTACGGGAAACAGCTTCGCTCTGGATAGACCCCTCGGAATCCCATTGGTATTATGACTATGTGTCTAGGGAGGCCGAAATCGAGGTAGTAGTGTATAGTCTTAACCTGAGACTTGCATCGCTAATACTTACGATAATCGATAAACTTTGGTCTTGTGGTAGGGGACTTTAACCGGTTCTGTGTACACCATTTCTGGGTTTATCAGAGAGTCGTAGAGTATTGGGTGTGATGTCAAGATGGAAGTGTCACTTCAGTCATTTGGAGATGATGTCACGCAGGATACGGTACTAGTGCTCTTGAGTGTTGCGCAACCAATCGGGATATTGTGACCAGGTCATGTATATCCGATTATAGAGACTATGTTACCAGACATCCGACATGTGTTCGGACGGGCAGACACTTATCCAGCCCCAGCCCTAGCACGTTGATTGATACGATACTGGCCGATTACACAATACTACGGTATACTACTACGCTTGATACAGATCTATATATTCAATAAGAATATTTCTGGAGAATTGGGTAGGCATGGCGCTTTGCTAGAGAAGCCAACCTTGTCTTGTAAATCGATATAAACGTAGACGAGGTACTTACGTGTTCGGCAGTCGACGATCGTATTTACTGCCAACATATCCGGAGATCTCATGGGCGCTTTCCTGAAGATTCACCGATGACGTATGACTCGCACTTTGATTAATCTGGGATTAATTAGAAGAGAGAGATAGAATTAATCTGGGATTAATTCGATGAGAGAGAAATTCATCTGGGATTAATTACGGAGATATTTTATCTGGGATAAAATATTAATTAAAGAGAGAGAACGATTAATTGGAATTAATCGATAAATTAATATATTCGATATATTAATCGAAATGGATTTCGACGCGGAATTAAAATTAGATTTTAATCCGGGCGAACGAATTAATTTAGAATTAATTCGTTAGCGACGTGAATAATGAATTCGCTGGCGTAATCATTTAATTACGACGCGACGGAAAATTCGTTAATTTGGAATTAGCGAACCCGAACCCGAGAGTGATTGGAGCGCGTTCGTATTCGAATTCGAACGCGGCACGCAAGTCACATCAAGCATCAAATCGCTAGTCGCATCGATTGTCAAATTACTTATCACTTTGAGTGATGTGATATGACATGTTGTCACTTTATTAAAGTGAAATTATGTGAATATAGAAAAGGTGATTGTTTGAAAGTTGATGGGACTTGTATATATATATATTTTTATTCATTACTTGGTAAAGGAATAAAGATATATTATATAAAAATCATTCTCTCTCTCTGGGACCTATCATTGTTCACGTTTTTGGCTATTCTTTTTGCCATTCACGTGACTCACTTACTTTGGTCATTATTGTTCACGTTTTTTGGCTATTCTTTGGACATTCACGTGACACTCTCCTTTTGCTTTTGGTCTTCACGGTTTTAGAAACAAAAGAGCCAATTCTCTTCTCCTTACACACGGCTTTGAGCCAAAGTTGTTCTTCTCCATTTTTGGTCACTGCCGACGCAAAAGAGAAGCAATTGGGAGATGTTTTGTTGCAAAACAGAAGTGCTAGCACACCTTGAGTTGTATATAGGTGATAGGGAAACGAAATCTTTGAGCAATGGAAGCTTGAAGCTTTGAGCTTCAATGGGGTCTCAATGGCCGAACATGGGGGAAGCCAAGATGATCAAAACCGCACAGCCCCACTGTCAAGGAAGCTACTGCCGTGACTTGGAGGGTGCCAAAATCGCACCTTGTTCTTCAAAAACATCAAAAACCGAATTCAATGTGAGTTGATTCCGCCACCTCCTTTGATGTGTTCATAACTCGTTTTTTATGCAGTGTTTGTGATCTTGTGGACTTGCTTAAACTCCAACATGCGGGTTATTCGATCCATGTTTGGATTGAAGCAAGCATAAGGTTCTTGGAACTGTCGTTTTGAAATAATCATAATGGTTTATGATTTGAATCAAAACGAAATAATTCTTGTGTATATAAGGAGGTTAGTGGGAGTGCGCACTGACAGTGACAATTCCCATAAAGCAATTGCTGAAAAGCTGGCTTTCATAGATATTCTTTCAATAGAAATTCTCCGTAGAATTCTGGGGGAGTAACAACCTTTATTCAAGGAATAAAGATCTACTGGGAAAGATTTGGAGTTGTTAACACTCTCTGGGAAATTATACATTTAAAATGTACTTGATAGGGTGTCTCATACGCTTCGAGCATATGGAGTCACAATCAGGTCAATCCAAGTGATAGTCACTGGATGAAGATTAAGAACATCTGTTAGTATCTCAGAGAGAAACAAAGATGCTGTCTTAAACTATAGAGAATGAGAACTTGAAGTGACTGGGATCACGCAAAATTTCCCAACAATTATATACTCGGTTACTATAAAGTTTGAATAACGGGACAGTGAGTTGGAACTATTCCGAGCAAGATAACTGTTGCCGAATAAACAACAAATGCGGATTATTGATGCAGCTGAGGCAGCAATAGTAGTACTATTTGGATCGATAATAAATCTAATTAGATTAGATATAGTTCTTTTAGCAGCTGAGTTGGCATCAGCACAGGCTAAGGAATTAAGGTCTCATCGACGATCCAGATATAACTTCATATCATCTGATTCGTTCGGATCATACAATCATGGCGATGTGATGATCATATAAATCGCGTCAGACGATAATCAAACAAATCCGCTGACGAAAAACCTTTTCTCAGCAAATTTGAGCGAACCGTACATAGTTCAGGTGTAGGACATTGAGTGACTCGCTATGTGCCAAGTGGGAGATTGTTGGACAAAATGACCCATAGCGTCACTATTTGCACAGATCATTGTGTTGTTGTAGCAAATTAACTATGTGACAAGGAAATTGCACTCTCATCATTTCTGATTAGATCACCATAAATATATATAAAATGAAGAGAGGTCCCTATGATTAGTTTCCGGACTGAGAAGAATGAGACAGTTATCAGTCCGCGAAGGATTTAATCATTAAATATCCCTAGCCGTAGTATTATCGAGACTGGACATCGATAATGCGGAATAGGCTAGTAGTGCACTTGTGTGCGTTTTAGGCACAACGACATAGTTCTCATATAATAAGTATTGGATACTTAGCAAGTGCGATAGGAGGTCGTGTTTCACCGATGGTACGGGAAACAGCTTCGCTCTGGATAGACCCCTCGAATCCCATTGGTATTATGACTATGTGTCTATGGGAGGCCGAAATCCAAGGTAGGTGTGTATAGTCTAACCTGAGACTACATCGCTAATACTTACGATAATCAATAAACTTTGGTCTTGGTGGTACAGGCTTTAACCGGTTCTGCGTACACCACTTCTGGGTTTATCAGAGAGGTCGTAGTAGTGTTGGATGTGATGTCAAGACGGAAGTATCACTCCAGTCATAGTGGAGATGATGTCACGCAGGATACGGTATTAGTGCTCTTAAGTGCTGCGCGGCCATCGGGAATTATGGCAAGGTCATGTATATCCGATTATAGAGACTAGTTACCAGACATCCGACATGTGCTTCGTACGGGGCAGACACTTATCCAGCCCCAGGCCTAGAACGTGACTATATGATACTGGGCCGATATGCACAATACATTAGTATACTACGCTTGATACAAGATCTTTGATTCTTAAATGGATTTGTCCGGAGAAAGTGGGATGTAGACTTGGTGCTTTGCTAGGAGTCGACCTTGTCTCGTAAATCGGTAGAACGTAGAGTTACTGGTACGTACGTGATTCGGATACTCCGACGACCGTATTTACTGCCAGCTAATCCGGGGATCTCATGGGTCGCTTCCCGATAATCCACCGATGACGCACAACTCGCACTCTTGAATAATCTGGGATTATATAGAAGAGAGAGAAAATTAATCTAGGATTAATTACGGAGATTTTTATCTAGGATAAAATATCGTCAAGAGAGAGATAACGATTAAATTGGAATTAATCGATTAAATTAATATATTCGATAAATTAAATGAAATTAGATTTCATGCGGAATTAAAATAGATTTTAATTCGGGCGCGAACGAATTAATTAGAATTAATTCGTTAGCGACGTTGAATAGTGAATTCGCTAGGCGTAATTCATTTAATTAGACGCGACGGAAAATCGTTAATTTGGAATTAACGAACCGAGCCCGGGTGTGATTTGATTGAGCGCATTCGTATTTCAAATTCGAGTGCGGCGACGCAAGTCGCATCAAGCGTCAAAGACATGTCACTTTATTAAAGTTGATATGACTTAAAGTTGACATAATTAAAATGTAAAAAGCATTTTGGCGGGAAAACTTTATGCTTTTGGCTCCAAACTTTTTGCTTGATTTTGAATTAAAGCAAAAGGTAAATCATTTTATATTTTTGGATAATATAAAAGGTAAAGCTTTTTACACCTTTTGTAACAAGTCAACACATTCTATCTCTCCATTTTTCTTTCTCTTCTCTCACGCACAAAACAGAACAAAAATGGACTGGTTCAGAACCAGAACCAGAAATGGCGTGACACTAAGGGAAGCAAGCAGAGTGGGTTTCATGGTGAAAATTCAAGTGCTAGCACACTTACGAGTCTGCGAAGGTGGTGTAGGGAGGTTCACCCATGAGCCGGGATCCATCCGACGAAGTTAGGAGCTTCATTTCGCAGCTCAAAACCAGAAAGACAGAAGGTAGAAGGTAGTGAAATGCATGCAGTGGAGCCAAACCAGTGAGCTTTTGCGCTTTGTTTGTTGCCGATTCGACTCAACCAACCGATGTAAGTATTCCGCTATCTTCGTTGGTGTATCACGCAGTTTTCATGTCTTGTTTGATCTTGGGACCTAGATAATAACCAACATATTTCGTTTTATGTTGTTTTGATTTGTTTATTATTCGTTACTTGATTTCCGCATGTTATTTGTTTATGTAATGATGAGATTAAAACGCATGGGCTTAGTAAGTGCGATTAAAGGTCCTCTATTTTGAGAGGTTAAATCCTTTACCACGATGCTTTGCCGCGCCGGATGATGTATATTCGGTTGAATGTGAGATATGTTCAATCGGGTATACGAAGTTCGATATCGTTGTCTTTACTTTTTATATACAACTTGTGTTGTTTGCGCATGGGCTTAGTAAGTGCGATTAAAGGTCCTCTATTTTGAGAGGTTAAAATCATTTACCACAATGCTTTCCCGCGCCAGATGATGTATAGTCGGTTGGATGTAAGATGTGTTCAATCGGGTGTACGAAGTTCGACATCATTGTCTTTATTTTTATATGCATAATGATATGATGCGCATTGGCTTAGTAAGTTGGATTAAATGTCCTCCATTTTGAGGGGTTAAAGAACCTTTACCACAATACTTCACCGCGCCCTCATATTCGTTATTCGTTTTCTTTGTATGTCATCTTCTTGCATAATCATGCATCATGTTGCATTGCGCATGGGCTTAGTAAGTCGGATTAAAGGTCCTCCGTCTCGAGGGGTTAAAGATCCTTTACCACGATGCTTTGTCGCACCTTGTAGCCCGTTATTATTTATTAGGTGTCATCTATTCATCCGTTCATGTATGTGTCATGTTGTTTACTGTATTTTGGAGGTCACTGCTGTAACCCCATTCGAACGCGTTTCAGAACGCCGCACCAACGCATGTTTTATATCTTCTCCCGTTCGAACGCGTTATCAAATGCTATACGAACGCGAACCTTCTGTTTACCATTCAAACGCATTTACGAACGCGAACCTTCTGTTTACCATTCAAACGCATTTAAGTAAGGGACCATTCCGAATCCAACGGTTTGAGGTCTTCCCTTGCGAGAGGTGAGTGCGGCCTAAATCTTTTCCCGGTTCACACCGGGTGGCAACTCCATTATTCCCCCGTTTAGTCCCCCGCGGGCTACTCCGTACTCCCAATCGGGCCGCGAGCCCGGAAAGCATGCGTCGTCCATTTTCTGTGTCCCACACTTGTGATCCGATATATGCTTCGTACGGGGCAACCACTATTCCAGCCCCAGGCCTTGCATGTGACATCTGATACTGGATCACAATACGCAATACTACGTATACTACACCTGACAAAGATTATATATTCCTTAAAGAATATTTCCTGGAGAATTGGGTAGGCATGGCGCTTTGCTAGAAGCCAACCATGTCTTGTAAATCGGTAAGAACGTGGTAAGGGGTACGCACGTGTTCGGATAGTCCGATGACCAGATTTACTGCCAACATATCCATGGATCTCATGGGTCGTTCTCGAAGATTCACCGATGACGTATGACTCGACATAATTAATATGGGATTAATTAGAAGAGAGAGAAAATTAATCTAGGATTAATTACGATGAGATTTTATCTGGGATAAAATTCTATTAGAAGAGGGAGAACGATTAATTCAGAATTAATCGATAAAATAATATATTCGATATATTAAATGAAATTTGATTTCATAACGGAATTAAAATTGGATTTTATTTCGGGCGAACGAATTAATTTAGAATAATTCGCGAGCGACTTTTATAGTAATTTTGCTAGGCATAATTATTTAATAAATTTGATTTAATTACGTCACAACGGAAAGTTCATTAATTCAGAATTAACGAACCCGAGCCCGGAATGTGTTTGCGGGCCTACTCTGATTTTGAATTCAAATGGGGCCCACAAGTCACATCAAGTCACATCTCTAGTCAATCCTTTGCCTTTTTGGTGATGAAAGTTAGTGAAGAATTTGATGGTTGCTTGTAAGACCACAAGTGTGATGGACTTTTACCAAACATTTGGTATATCATTATTTTTTTTTTTGAAAATCAAATACAAGTCACATAACTCATTTTTCTTCTCTCTCTCCCAACCGAATTTCTCACTCTCTTCATTTTCTTCATATTGCCATGAGTTACAAAGGGAAAATAGGAATTTGTTGTGCAAATTTTCAAGAGCTAGCACTTACAAGGATTCATACAAAGGTGAAAGGGAAACATCCTTTGAGTTTGGAATTCTAAAAGTTCAAGCTTGGAGCTCATCAACTTCATTTCTGCAAAGAGAAGCTTGGAGCATTTCAAAGGGAAAAGTTTTGTTATCAACACATCCTATAACTGTTCTTTTTAAGTATAATTCCGCTATACTTCCTTTTAGTATTCATACTTTTATCATGCTTGAAATGATCTTGGGATGATCATAGTGACCAAAAGTATGTGGGCCCATGTCTAGCCAGGCTATAGGTG
>SKCR01000398.1:0-29143 GCA_019454045.1 Zanthoxylum bungeanum | reverse complement strand
TAACTTAGATTAGATACAACTGTTAGTTTAAAAGGTATATTTACACAAGTGACACAACTTCTGGACTTGTATCTCTTCAATTTCTACATAAACATAACTCCTTGTATTATTATCTCTTTTTTCTGTATTATCTTCTTCCCTGAAATTCTTTATGAAATCATATAATTGCTTATCAGTGATTTCGTTGTTGTTGTTTTTATTTTGTTTTATATATTATCTTAACTTGATAATAAATTAGGGACAATAATTATTCATAGAAATATGTAATACACACCTCGAAACAATTATATGTTCTTATTATATTATAGAATGATCCATTTCATTATTTTATTCAACATATAAATGATCCACCTAGTGACTTTGTTCATTGTATATATGTATGACGAGTAATTGAAAGCATGACATAATTTTATAATATTTTTAATTTAATGTTGACGTTTTTAAAATGTGACTTAAAAATAGAAATTCCTTAAATTTTGGCCAAATTTTGAGACCTCAATCAGTATTTTTGTGTGAACTGTGTCAAGACAACCTTTATTTGTAATTAGGGTTGGCAATAACACGGGTTGAATTATGATTTATCATTTCCGATTCCATCATATTTATACAATTAAGACAAAAATCGTTCTAAACTCATCACATTATTTTTTCGAAATAAAAAATTATCCGTCTTATCTTATCTCATTAAAATCATATCTAATTGTCTCGTTTTCAAATCATGATTTTATGTCTCTAACCGATGACAGGAAAATTGCCCATCCTTCCACGAGATCTTAAATAAAGGCCCAATAGATCTTAAATGAAACTTAATTGGGCCCAACCTAAAAGGCCCATAATGACTCAGCTAGCGTCTGTTGGGCTCGTTCAATTTAAACGGGTCCTTAAGACATGCATAAATCGCAGAACGAAACCCTAATTTTAGCAAATCCTTATTAATAGCTAGTCATCTTCTTCACTCCTCTAGCGAATTTCGACGATGAGCTAAGTTAAGTTTAATAACGCTGTTTATTTATTAATTAAATTGATTCATTTTGTTTATTAGCTTCATGTGATGAGTGAATTATTATTATTATTATTTTTTTTAATTTTAATTTCCTTTCACTGAAAATTTATTATTGTATTTAAGTTATTTATTACTTGAATAAAATTGGTTTGAGCTGATGATGAGAACATATAGGCATGAGCTGCAACAACAAATTTTTTTGCGCTCCGTGTAGAGTAAATTCTACTCGGGTTGTTGTTGCAATGAAGAATGTGCTAATATGCTAATCTGAGGCTTTTAGCTCTTTACAATTTCATGTAAAAATTTTATTTTTATTAAAAAAATATAAAATTTACTTGATGTTATTTGTGTTATTTAAGAAGCAATGCATATAAGCTTTGGGATATATCAATTATCAATGAGTTAGGTTTATAAGTTTCAACTGAAAAAAAGAAAAGAAAATGGTTTTTTTTTTTTTTTTTTTTTAAAAAAAAAATTCTATCAGTACAATGTCATGTGTTTGTGGTATTGAACGGCTGAATTGAGAACTTTTGGACATGAGCTCCAAAAACATTTATCGCACCACTGGGTAGAATTTCTACACGGGGTTATTGTTGAGAGGAAGAATGTGCGAAAGTGCCAATCCGAGTTCTTTTAAGTTTTATGCATTGATTTAATAACATTGTTTATATATCTAATTTAGACCTTTTGACTTAAATCTTTGCTTAGAGCTGAACTCAATGTTATACTGTTATTCGCATTGCCTTTAAATGTTAAAGCTAAACTCACACTGTTAGATTGTTTTATTTTAAATTTGAAAATGCTTTGAATGTGTTTGTACTAAATTGATTCATTCCATTATCCTTTGCCTTGTTAATTGCCACTAATAAGCTCTCTTGGATTTCTTCTTTACTGGAAATGATCTTACCAGTGGATTTTTTGTTTATATCAATTTACTTCATGATCCTCAATTTGATTTAGAAATGAAGTCTTCTTTCTTATGTATAGCTCCATTTCTTTTGAGCTATTGAGTTATTATTTTCTTTTGTCCTTATTTTGTATCCCTTGAATTATCTTTAATTACTTACTAACACTTAACATTTGATTTGTAGATCTGTCATATAATCAGAAATTCCTTCTCAGTTACATTAAACAGGAAGTGAAGATCCGATAGTCAAATCTTTTTGATTTAACAGTCTGATATTTTAGGAGATTTCTCTCTTTATTATGGTGTGATGGTCTCATACACTGCTGTGATTGTAGTTTGAGTGAGGGTTGTAGATTATAAGAATTATGGAGAAAATTTTATTCGAGGCATCAGCAATTGTATGTTTTTGACTTACACAATTGAGAAATGAAATTTAACCAACTTTACCCTTATCTGTTATTTCCTCTTCTAGTTTGAACCAAGATTTGTTCATATGCTGTGCTCAAATTTTACTTTTGTAAGGTTTCTTTTAATACATGGATGTATCCACATGGGACCAACCCTGGTCTCGGCTCGGTTTTGAAAAACTTCAAAATGTGATTTCAAGGGGATGTATTCAATTGAGATTTTAAAAGACTATTTTGGGTTAAATAAGTTTTGTGGTATTCAATTAAGATTTTTAAATAATCTAAAAAGTCTTTGAGGTATTTTATTAAGACCATTATGATTTTTTTAAAAAGAGTGTCCAAATCTAGTGGTATTCAATCAAGATTTTAAACAAGTAATAAAGTCTTATGGTATTGAAAAATTTACTTATTTTGAATGAATTTTTTATATGTGTAATTGTGTGAGACTTTTTAATATAAAATATAAATATCAAATCATATAAAAAATCTTACCCAAACTCATTAGACTTTTGATGTGAGATTTTTTTAGCTGTTAGAGAAGAGAAGATGAATAGACATGTTAGCTCTTTGTGAACAAAGTACTTGCTTATTAGTAATTTTTTTTTCAGCATGCGTAGTGCAGTTTCTTTTTTCTTTCCTACAGAAAAAGTCAAAGCTTTTAGTTCAAATTTCTTGTGAAAACAGATCCAAACGCATTGCACTGAAACCAAAATTAAGCAAACAATGGCCATGAATTCTCACACGGTTGAAAATATTGGTTGAAAATATTAAAAAAAAAATAAAAAATAGTCGTTTCAGTCTTTTATTTTTGATATTTTTTAAAAGAAAGTGTTTATTTGTTGATTAAAAAAATAAAAATTAATTAAGGTAAATTCGAATTCTGGCTTGAATCTGTGTGTTTTTTGTAAATTTAATTAAGGGTAATTTTAGTTGAAATGAGTTTAGGGTTTTCCTTTGAAATGTATATATTAATTAGCTTGTGTTTATAATAAAAGATGATTTTTTGAGACGCGATGATATAGTGTGTATTGTTAGCTTCAAGATTGTAATTTGTTGAACCTTAATTGTTGGATTAATGAATATCGATTTCTATTGGGTTTTGTTACAGGCCTACGTAAGAAGCAATAACAGGAGCTTGAAAATCTTACACCAACATAATTATTATTTTGTAGGCTCATATATATTTTTTATACACATATAATTTAAATGGAGGATTCATAACAAAGAAATAACAAATGAAAGGGCAAAGAGAAAGAGAACAATGAAGCATTAACATATTTTTGTATGTATTTCCTTTGTAATTTGGTTAAATTATTTTGGTACTTTGGTTGAACTATTTGGGTTATAATTTGCTTGAACTATTTTATTGTAATTTTCAAAAAAAAAAAAAAAGAGAGAAGATATCAGTTTGTGTTAAATAGATGAATAATTATTGGTTCCATTCCATATAATTCCGGTTCTAAAAAAGTTACATTTTGATTCATGCTCGTTCAAAAAGAATATATAACTGTAAAGGTTGAGACATCCCCACCTAACCATTATGAAAAATTTAGCATTGACAATTCAGTTGAGGGTGACTTGGACGAGAATGGTCTAGGAAAAGAATGTGTCATTGAACTAGATAGACATTGCTCATAATCCGATTAAAAGTTGGTTGATTAACATCATAAAAGTAAGAAAATCTATATATGATCATTTCAAATCTTATAAATTCTTATGATATAAATTTTTTTAAATCCAATAAATAAAAAATCATGATTAAAAAAACTGTAATAAAATCTTGTAAGTCATTACATTGTTGAATAGTATTTTTAAAATCCACTGAACTTATTCATTCATATATGATCTTTTAAAATCTCAATTGAATACATCTCTTAAAATTCATTAATTTTTTTTTAAATTTTATAAAAGCATAAGTTTTAAAACTATGTTGATTATCCAATTAATTTTGAAAAGTTTCAAGTACAATTATTTGAAATTTATTTAGTTATTTTGATTTCATAAAATCGATTACCCACACTTACAAAAAAAAATAGTAATAGTATAATAGAAAGATGATGATTTTTTTTCAATTTTTTTTTTCCGTAATGCTATTTCTTAAAAAAAACAACTGATATAAGTATATTTTAAACTAATATCTTTTAAGTTATTCATCTAAAAAAATCTACAAATAACAATTAAAAGAAAGCTTTAAATTTGTTTCATAATCTCACTGATATCGATTCGAAGCATGAATTGACAATAAAACTATTATACATCATTTTCATTATATGGATTCCAGTTGAATAATAAAAGTATTATAAAACAAATATTATAATTTGTTGACGGCTGATTTTCATTACATGGGCAGATCAGTAAACTCACTCCTCGAACAATCTCCTCTCAACTGTGAATTTGTTTTGTTTGTTGGGAACCAAATGCAAACTTGGCAAAAGATCGAATATACACATAAAAACAAAGGATTTAACTTGGTCCGACGGAATGGATCCAACATACGTCCACAGGCACAAAGGAAAAGAAAGCTTTTATTTTGTGGTCGGGTATGACCGACATGCCTATCACTCAAGCTCAGCTAACCGACCTGTTACAAGCTAACTTTTTACACTTAAGCTTTTTCCGCTCTCTATTACAAATTATACGTGAATGAATTTTGCTAACCCTTTACAATGAATTCCGAATCCCTTTATATACTAGGGCAAACTCTAATGTTCCTCTATCTTTATGACATCAGCCACGTGAATCTACCATTAATGCGATGACTCTCATCTTTAACTGCTATACCGAAAGTAACTCTGCCACCAGACATCTCTTTAACCAAGCTACTATTGGCCACTGCCATACGCTACCTCCACCCTATAATCTGTCTGTAGGCACTGCATTTTTACGCATAAGTCCCTATGATGAGTCTCATTTTGGAGACACTACCTTTTAAGTCACGGAGGTCACGGGAAACGGACATCGGAAGGGGAAATTCAGAATAAACAAGGTTCACTGTTTTCGTTGGTGCTACGTTCGTGTATACGTTCGAACGTCAAACAGATTGCGGGCGTTCGTGCTGCGTTCGATGATGCGTTCGAACGGTGTCGGTAATTCTGGTTTTGCTGCTAGCCTCACATTAAGCCCAATTCGCCCAAACCTTGGCCCACACGCCCAAGCCCACTTAAAACACATATTTAACACATGGTGAAATCAAAACAAATCTAAAAATCACATACCAAATTAAATAAAATACTTACACAAATTAAAGAAATTGCATGCCTAATCAAAATCAATCAACAAACTAAATGCCTAATCTAAACCAATCAAATATAATCATACCAAGTTAAAATCAATCAACCAATATATTATTCCTAACTTAAAATATTGTATTCCTAAACCAAACCAAATCAAATCCCTCTTTAATTAGCCAAATCCCTTTCCTTGTCAAGCCCAACCCTTTGCCTATAAAAAGAACCTTTCACCAACCTTCTCAAGACTGGTCCCTGGTCCCTAGTCCCTAGTCCCTAGTCCCTAGTCCCTAGCTCATACACAACACACAAGAAAATTACAGGAAGAAGACACCCAAAAAAACAGTAAGCAAAAGATAAAGAGGAAACGCAGCGAAACCACAAGGAAACAATAGCAAAAGACGGAGAACGACGACTCAAACAGCAAGACAACGAACGAGAACAGTGAAACCGAGGGAGAGTTGCGGAGCATCCACCCTTCCGACGATCGTGTACCGTACATCCGAGAGGTGATTTAAAAGGTTAGACCTGAGGGTACCTTTTCATTAGTTTATATTCGTTTTTGTTATTATTATTGAATTCTATTCGCATGAGAGTCGTTTATGGATGCATGTTGTGGCTTGAATGAAATGGAAGAGTGTCGTCTCTTGTGGTATATAGGATGGAAACCCAGACGTAAATTCCGTAGCCGAATCCGAATGGACGGTAGTGCGGTCTGTACTTGGGACACAACTCCACGTATCACTTGAGTAAACGGCACCTTCTCTTGCTTTGCGTTGCTTTGGTTTATTTATTTCTTGTCATTTAAATTCTGCATGTTGTTTATTCCCGTATGATACGATCGAGTGCATGGGCTTAGTAAGTGCGATGAAAGGTTCCCTAATTGGAGGGTTAAAATCCTTCACCACGATGCTCTGCCGCACCGATTGATGTGTGTTCGGTTGAATGCGAAATACGTTCAATCGGACATACTTAGTTTGATATGATTGTCTTTATTTTCGTATGTATGATTCAACCGAGTGCATGGGCTTAGTAAGTGCAATGTGAGATCCCCTATGGGGAGGGGCTAAAGCCCTTTACCACGAGACTTTGCCGCGCCGGTTGATGTGTGTTCGGTTGGATACAAGATACGTTCAATCGGGCACACTATGTTTAGTATTGTTGCTTTTCATTCTATGTATGCATGATTCAGTCGAGCGCATGGGCTTAGTACGTTGGTCTAAAGGTCCTCTCTTTGAGAGATCAAGAGCCCCAAAAGGCCACCTTTACGGCAGTACTTCGCCGCGCCCCTTTATTTTGTCGTTTATGTATTGCGTCCCATTTCATGCATCAGATCTGTTCCCGTTCGAACGCGTTTACGAACGCAACTCGAACGCGCATGTATTTTGCCTTGTCATGCATCAGGTCTTATTTCTGTTCGAACGCGTTCACGAACGCCATACGAACGTGAGCATTCTGTTTCCTTTCCGTTCGAACGCGTTATCAAACGCCATACGAACGCGAACCTTCTGTTTACCGTTCGAACGCGTTTACGAACGCTACACGAACGCACACACCTTCTTAGTTTCATAATGTATCAGGTCTGGTTCCGTTCGAACGCGTTCTCGGACGCTACACGAACGCGAACCTTCTGTTTACCGTTCGAACGCGTTTACGAACGCTACACGAACGCGAACACACTGAACTGAGTCTGTCTTATCATATTCACGCATAATTGCCTCTTGGTTGATCTTTCTTGTGTTATATAGCCAACCGTATTATTTGTGTTCTTGCATTTATCCATTCTATGTGTTCTTGGGATTGTATTCAAGCATGATTAGGCTGTTAGCATGTTATTTGGTTAATAGGTTCATGAGATAGTACTCAAGCATGTTTATTCCATTGGTTGCGTCGTTTGCCTTGGTCTTGATTTAACGCATTACGATTCATATGCCTATGCCATGATGACTTTGGAGTATTATTTCTTGTGATATATCGGATGGAAACCCAGACATAAATTCCGTAGCCGATTCCGAATGGACGGTAATGCGGTCTGTACTTGGGATACAATTCCACGTATCACTTGGAAGAGTGCTCACATGTATGCTTGTGCGGATACTACGTATGCTTGTGTTTTCATGAATATGATATGCTGAATGAAGTTGTATGTTCATTGTTACTTTGAGGTATTTTGTTAGACATGTGTTATTAGATATGAGATATATGCGAAATGTATGTATGAGTGTTATTTTGTACCCATGAATATAGAAGCATGATATTCTTAGAAATAAGTGTTACTTAAGCCTGATTAAATTATTATGTAAAACCTTTCATTACAAATGCATAAGTAAGGGACCATTCCGAACCCAACGGTTTGAGGTCTTCCCTTGCGAGGGGTGAGTGCGGCCTTAAATCTCATTTTCCCGGTTCACACCGGGTGGCGACTCCATTATTCTCCGGTTTAGTCCTCTGTTGGCTACTCCGTACTCCCAACTAGGCCGCGAGCCTAGGAACAGCATGCGTCGCCCAGGTCTGTTGTCTACAGTCTGGCGACTCCACTGGGGATAGAGAATTGGCCCCGAAATATTGTCTTGTAATGAGTGGATTTATGTTTTAATTGACCGTGTCTATAGTGGATAAAGTGAGGGTTTAATCAAAGGCATTTTAAGGCTAGGTAATGGTTTGGTGTCTTCCTTCATTCACTACCTTTCTAGAAGGAAAAGCTGTGAAGGCACCTAGATAGCCATCTACTCGTAGTCTTGTGATGGACTAATTTGGAGGACTCGTTGTTTATTCCTGACAACAAGCGATAAGAGCCTAAGAGGCTTGGGTATTTAAGTGAGCCTCGCTCCACCTTCCCTCTGGGGAATCTACAACGGGAAATCCATTTGACAGTCCGTCACACACCATAGCTCATTGGCACGTACCTTAGTGTATAAAAAAGGGTGCGTTCACTTGGTCGCTCGAACCCTTGAGTGGGAGACCTAGTTGTGGGCCATCCTTCGCCGATGAGAGCCTTTGTCTATACTCTTGTGAACCCACCCATAGACCGGGTTGTATGGTCAAAGTAACAATTATTTCCTTGAGTATGTGCTAGTGGACCATCCTCATTTGGATGCAGTTGGACTATTGTCAGAAATGCGAACTTGCTGGGCCATTTAAACTGGGGCAAGTTCGTACCTTATGACTATTAGGCCCAAAGCTTCTGAAATGTTGATGGGCCATACTGTAGAAATTATTACGTTTGCATTATCTTTCTTCTATGCTTGTGTTTGGGAACATCGTCGTTTGGATCCGTTTGGACCATTTGCCATGGGATATGGGCTTGTTGGGCCATTTAAACTGGGACAAGAACGTATCTCATGACTATTGGGCCAAAGGCGTCTAAGTGTTGATGGGCCACTTTGTACTTGTGTTCGGAACATTACCATTTGGCTTTAGTTGGGCTCCTTGTCATAAGATGTGAACTCGTTGGGCCATTTAAACTGGGATGGGTTCACTCCTGTGACAATTAGCCCGAAAAATTCTAAAATGGTAACGGGCCGATTTGTATGAAAATTTTAATTGATTTAGTATATTATATATGTTACATGCATCTCATGCACCCCATGCATACATACATCATGCTAACCCTTGTGTTCTAAAAGCCATCATAGACTCCCGTTGGGTTAGGGAAAAGGGAAGACTCACCAAAATACCGAGAACAGACATGAGTGAATCAGATACTGAGGTATCCCGGATAGATCAGTTGGAAAATGGTTTCGCCAAGATTACTGAACAGTTGCAAGCCTTGACTACTGCCATGACAAATATGGCTGTACCCCGTGCCGGGGGAGATTCTGAGAATGTAAGGCGTGAGGAGCCTCCGAATGGGTTAGGGGATGATGTCCCCACTTTTGATGATGACATGGCAGAATATGCAACAGGCAAAGTGATTGGGTCTCAGGCAGAATTTCAGAAGCTTCGGGATCAGGTTGAAACAGTTACCCGCAAAATGAGGGGTAAGAACGAGGATTTGCTAGATTATGAGGCAATGACCTTCGGAGAACAGCTGCCAGCTCAGTTTAAAATGCCCGACATGGCCAAGTTTAATGGGAACGGAGACCCGAGGGTCCATCTGCAGCAATATGTCTCAGTCATGAGTGCAACGGGCCTATCACAGCGCCAAGTCCAAAAGATGTTTGGGATGTCACTCGAGGGGGCACCTGTGGTTTGGTATCATAGCCTTGAGAAGAAGGTTAAGGAAGATTGGAAGGAACTAGCTGATGCCTTTCTGAAGCAGTATGTTACAGACTTAGAGATTGACTTGTCACTCCGTGATTTGGAGAACACTAAGCAGAAGCCGGAAGAAAGCTTCAAGGAGTATGTAGACCGCTGGAGATGCCAGCTTCTGAAAATGCAGACTCGGCCCTCTGAGAAGGACCAGATTAAAATGATCATCAAGGGCACTAAGCCCTCGATCTATGGCAAGTTGAGGAGGATGACTTCAATGATTGCGGATTTCCGACAGTTGAGGGAAACTGTCATGGATATTGAGGAAGAAGAGGCTGAAAACAGAAGGTTTTATGGCCAGAATAGAAGAACTTTTGGGGGGCCTGCTGAGACCAAGCCCGCTACTGCCGAGGTCGCTACCGTCAAGAACCGGCATTTCTCTAACCTGGGGAGGCCATTATCTAAGGTACTTGAGAAGTTGAAGGGACAAGGACTCCTAAAACCCTTAGAGCCTAAACCACTTCCAGATCCTATACCACCCAACCTTAACCTAAGCTTGTATTGTCACTTCCATCAGAGGAGAGGCCACGAAACTGACAGCTGCACCCGCCTTAGGCATGAAATCCAAAACCTCATTGATGCTCACAAAATACCTGACCCAGAAAGAGAACAACCCAACGCATACAGAAATCCCCTACCCAACTACATGATCAACTCTGGCCTACCCGAAACCCTTGTCCTCCAAACTCTCAACCACTCAGCTTCATTCATAGGAATAAAGGATGACAACGGTGGAGAACCATAGGCCAAGAAAGAAAGCAATGTTGCGAATGATGAAATCATCCCTCCTAGTTTATTTGATCATGCATTTTTAATATAGACATTGACTTGGTCTACATGTTCGAATCATTTTTCTTTAAATGATAATAAAGACATTATTTCGCTGAATCTCTCCTACAATATGAGTATGTTTGAGAAAAACATTCAACCTTGGCACTATGAAATTCAGTGATGTTTAGAACACGGGGAATCTTCAGGAACAACAACAGTACAGTCAGTTTCAGAAATGAATCAGTATCAGTTTGGGGATGAGTCCCAGGGCCGAGGCCCGCATCAGTATCAGCTTGGGGCGAGGCCCATATCACATCAGTCTTGGGGCGAGGCCCATATCAGTATCAGTCTTGGGGCGAGGCCCATATCAGTATCAGTCTTGGGGCGAGGCCCATATCAGTATCAGTCTTGGGGCGAGGCCCATATCAGTATCAGTCTTGGGGCGAGGCCCTATCAGTATCAGTCTTGGGGCGAGGCCATATCAGCTGTATCAGTCTGGGGGCGAGGCCCATATCAATATCAGCTTAGGGCAAAGCCCACATCATTCTGCGGCCGAGGCCCACATCAGCAGAATTTTGGAATGGATCCAGGGAATGAATCCCAGGGTCGAGGCCCACATCAGCAGAATTTTGGAATGAATCCGAGGGTCGAGACCCACATCAGCATCAATCTGGGGGCGAGGCCCATGTCAGTAGCAGTTGGGGCCGAGGCCCACTTCAGCAATCAGTTTTGGGGATGAGTCCCGAGGGTCGAGGCCCACATCAGCATCAATCTGGGGGGCGAGGCCCATGTCAGTAGCAGTTAGGGCCGAGGCCCACTTCAGTATCAGCTTTGCCGGGTATGGCATTCTGGGGCCGAGGCCCACTTCAGTATCAGCTTTGCTGGGTATGGCATTCTGGGGGCAAGGCCCATATTACATCAGATCAGCATTGCCGGGTATGGCATTCTGGGGGCGAGGCCCGCATTACATCAGATCAGCATTGCCGGGTATGGCATTCTGGGGGCGAAGCCCGCATCATATCAGATCAGTTCTGCCGAGAATGACACTCCGAGAATGGAGATATAGTCGGGAATGGACAGCTCGAGAATGAGCACGCCGAGAATGGCACTCCGAGAATGGAGATATAGTCCGGGAATGGACAGCTCGAGAATGAGCACGCCGAGAAAGGGCACTCCGAAAATGGAGCATGGTTCGAAAATGGACTACTTATCACATCTCGCCGAAAATGGCACTCCGAAAATGGAGCATGGTTCGAAATGGACCATCACCTCATCACTTGCCGAAAAGGGCACTCCGAAAATGGAGCATGGTTCGAAAATGGACTACTTCCACATCTCGCCGAAGCGGCACTCCGAAAATGGAGCACAGTTCGGAAATGGACCAAGGAAGGCCTAACCCATCAGAATATAATACATATACATGCATACATATCACATACATGCAATGTTTGTTTCGTGTTCGCAGGTTTATAGCAGCAAAGACCATCTCATCAAATAACGGTTCAAAAATGAGCCACAATCTACCACAACAGACGCCGGAAATGGCACTCCAAAATGGAGCACTCACAACAGACGCCGGAAAATGGCGTTCCAAAATGGAACCACACACCGAAGATGCCGAAAATGGCGTTCCAAAATGGAACACACACAACAAATGCCGGAAATGGCGCTCCAAAATGGAGCACATACACGAAAAATGCCGAAAATGGCGCTCTAAAAATAGAGCACGGTTCGGGAATGAACCAGGGGTCGCAGCACCTCACCACCAAATCAACGCAACTCAACACATGGTAAGTCAAGTGGCAGCTGGCGAGCCAGGTAAGTAGAAATGCATTGCATAACTTTGATAGGATTGTCACTGTTGCACATTACACAAGTCCCATCAAAGTGGGGGCGACTGTAGGCACTGCATTTTTACGCATAAGTCCCTATGATGAGTCTCATTTTGGAGACACTACCTTTTAAGTCACGGAGGTCACGGGAAACGGACATCGGAAGGGGAAATTCAGAATAAACAAGGTTCACTGTTTTCGTTGGTGCTACATTCGTGTATATGTTCAAACGTCAAACAGATTGCGGGCGTTCGTGCTGCGTTCGATGATGCGTTCGAACGGTGTCAGTAATTCTGGTTTTTGCTGCTAGCCTCACATTAAGACCAATTCGCCCAAACCTTGGCCCACACGCCCAAGCCCACTTAAAACACATATTTAACACATGGTGAAATCAAAACAAATCTAAAAATCACATACCAAATTAAATAAAATACTTACACAAATTAAAGAAATTGCATGCCTAATCAAAATCAATCAACAAACTAAATGCCTAATCTAAACCAATCAAATATAATCATACCAAGTTAAAATCAATCAACCAATATACTATTCCTAACTTAAAATATTGTATTCCTAAACCAAACCAAACAAATCAAATACCTCTTTAATTAGCCAAATCCCTTTCCTTGTCAAGCCCAACCCTTTGCCTATAAAAAGAACCTTTCACCAACCTTCTCAAGACTGGTCCCTGGTCCCTAGTCCCTAGTCCCTAGCTCATACACAACACACAAGAAAATTACAGGAAGAAGACACCCAAAAAAACAGTAAGCAAAAGATAAAGAGGAAACAACAGCGAAACCACAAGGAAACAATAGCAAAGACGGAGAACGACGACTCAAAACAGCAAGACAACGAACGAGAACAGTGAACCAGTGAACCGGGAGAGTTGCGGAGCATCCACCCTTCCGACGATCGTGTACCGTACATCCGAGAGGTGATTTAAAAGGTTAGACCTTAGGGTACATTTTCATTAGTTTATATTCGTTTTTGTTATTATTATTGAATTCTATTCGCATGAGAGTCGTTTATGGATGCATGTTGTGGCTTGAATGAAATGGAAGAGTGTCGTCTCTTGTGGTATATAGGATGGAAACCCAGACGTAAATTCCGTAGCCGAATCCGAATGGACGGTAGTGCGGTCTGTACTTGGGACACAACTCCACGTATCACTTGAGTAAACGACACTTCTCTTGCTTTGCGTTGCTTTGGTTTATTTATTTCTTGTCATTTAAATTCTGCATGTTGTTTATTCCCGTATGATACGATCGAGTGCATGGCTTAGTAAGTGCGATGAAAGGTTCCCTAATTGGAGGGTTAAAATCCTTCACCACGATGCTCTGCCGCACCGATTGATGTGTGTTCGGTTGAATGCGAAATACGTTCAATCGGACATACTTAGTTTGATATGATTGTCTTTATTTTCGTATGTATGATTCAACCGAGTGCATGGGCTTAGTAAGTGCAATGTGAGATCCCCTATGGGGAGGGGCTAAAGCCCTTTACCATGAGACTTTGCCGCGCCGGTTGATGTGTGTTCGGTTGGATACAAGATACGTTCAATCGGGCACACTATGTTTAGTATTGTTGCTTTTCATTCTATGTATGCATGATTCAGTCGAGCGCATGGGCTTAGTACGTTGGTCTAAAGGTCCTCTCTTTGAGAGATCAAGAGCCCCAAAAGGCCACATTTACGGCAGTACTTCGCCGCGTCCCTTTATTTTGTCGTTTATGTATTGCGTCCCATTTCATGCAACAGATCTGTTCCCGTTCGAACGCGTTTACGAACGCAACTCGAACGCGCATGTATTTTGCCTTGTCATGCATCAGGTCTTATTTCTGTTCAAACGCGTTCACGAACGCCATACGAACGTGAGCATTCTGTTTCCTTTCCGTTCGAACGCGTTATCAAACGCCATACGAACGCGAACCTTCTGTTTACCGTTCGAACGCGTTTACGAACTCTACATGAACGCACACACACCTTCTTAGTTTCATAATGTATCAGGTCTGGTTCCGTTCGAACACGTTCTCGGACGCTACACGAACGCGAACCTTCTGTTTACCGTTCGAACGCGTTTACGAACGCTAAACGCTACACGAACACACTGAACTGAGTCTGTCTTATCATATTCATTCACGCATAATTGCCTCTTGGTTGATCTTTCTTGTGTTATATAGCCAACCGTATTATTTGTGTTCTGCATTTATCCATTCTATGTGTTCTTGGGATTGTATTCAAGCATGATTAGGCTGTTAGCATGTTATTTGGTTAATAGGTTCATGAGATAGTACTCAAGCATGTTTATTCCATTGGTTGCGTCGTTTGCCTTGGTCTTGATTTAACGCATTACGATTCATATGCCTATGCCATGATGACTTTGGAGTATTATTTCTTGTGATATATCGGATGGAAACCCATACATAAATTCCGTAGCCGATTCCGAATGGATGGTAATGCGGTCTGTACTTGGGATACAATTCCACGTATCACTTGGAAGAGTGCTCACATGTATGCTTGTGCGGATACTACGTATGCTTGTGTTTTCATGAATATGATATGCTGAATGAAGTTGTATGTTCATTGTTACTTTGAGGTATTTTGTTAGACATGTGTTATTAGATATGAGATATATGCGAAATGTATGTATGAGTGTTATTTTGTACCCATGAATATAGAAGCATGATATTCTTAGAAATAAGTGTTACTTAAGCCTGATTAAATTATTATGTAAAACCTTTCATTACAAATGGCATAAGTAAGGGACCATTCCGAACCCAACGGTTTGAGGTCTTCCCTTGCGAGGGGTGAGTGCGGCCTTAAATCTCATTTTCCCGGTTCACACCGGGTGGCGACTCCATTATTCTCCGGTTTAGTCCTCTGTTGGCTACTCCGTACTCCCAACTAGGCCGCGAGCCTAGGAACAACATGCGTCGCCCAGGTTCTGTTGTCTACACTGTCATTTCTCATGTGATAATGTGTGCTAGAAGATAAGCCAGTGACCTGCTCCGGTCACGTCACACCTTTTGGAGTATGCAAGTTTCCATGTAGGACTCACGTCACTTGGACCTGATCATATCATCTCCACTCTGATCTGCCCTACCAGGTTGGGTCGGATCCGAGGCCTTAACTCCGCTTTGCTCTTCTGAACATCTTTCCAACTCGAGTCATGATCTTCTTTAGGTACCACATCGGATCAGACATCAAGTGCAATCCATTGCTGACCTTATTGGCAGGCCAGATGCCTCAGCTTCTTCGGGCTGGGCCCTGAGGTTTGGAAATGGAAATTCCCTTTACACCATTCCTTGAGATTATGACTTCTTGGGGGCCGAAAACCACCATCAACATTTGTTCCATAGTTTTTGATATCAATGAGTAGGAGAGTTGGTCTCGGGAACTAGGGGTGGGCGCGGTTCGGTTTGGTTCAGTTTTTGCTAAAAACCGAACCAAACCATATTTTACGGTCCGGTTTTTTTACCTCTCAAACCAAACCATTAAATAACGATTTGGTTCAGATTGAAATTTTTTTAAAACCAGCGGTTTACAGATTGGTTCGGTTCGGTTTACGGATTATTCTACTAAAAAAAAAATTTCATCCACTTAAGTGAAGACAAAAAAAAAATAGTCTAGCGAACAATAGTATAAAGTGCTACGGTGTAAGCTGTGACTCCAGAGAACACATACACTCAATAGAGGATTGAAAAATAAGGCACAATTAATTCTTGTATTTTTTAAAAATTACCTCGAATAATGATGCTACCATCATTCTAATTAAGAGACAAATCCAACAGCTTACTTTCAAGAATAAACCATAAAACAAAAAATTTAAGAATAAAATTATTAACAAATAAATTTAAGAATAAAAGTATTAACAAAAAAATATATTAACAAAAAATTAAGAATAAAAGTATTAACATACTAATAAAAAGAAAACATAAAGTAGAATTAAAAGAAAAATGCAAATCTTTTTATAAAAATATATAATTTTTTAATTATAACGGTTCGGTTTAACAGGTGCGGTTCGGTTTAGCATCTGAACCGAACCGTAAATCGTTTGGGGTGGGCCAATCCGAACCACAACTGAACCGTTAGAAAAAAACCGTAAATTCGGTCTGATTTGGTTCGATTTACGGTTCGGTCGGTTTTTTTTTGCCCACCTCTACCGGGAACTATAAAAAGATGGTGGTGCACGAAGCCGGAAACCGATCTAGTGTCCTCAGGCTGATGCATGCTCTTGACACACTACGATCCCAGAAAAGAATGATCTGCAAAGACCTGCAAAACAAAACATAGGTCACGAGGGAAAGCTCCCCTCCTCGGTTGTCACACAGCAAAAGGGCCTCGACTGAATGTAACCCGGCCCCGAGCTGATAATAATATATTTGCCACAAGGGAATACTCCTTGTGCCGCCAACATTTGGTCATGAGGGAACTCCGACCCCATACCAACGAATCTAATAAGGTCTTATTGGGATATAACCCGACCCCGAGCCACAAAAGTACTTGGCCACAAGGGAAATGCTCCTTAATTGTGCCACTGAACACTTGGCCATGAGGGATAAACTCCGACCCCATGCCAACAAGATAAAAAGGCATCGGTGGGACGTAACCTGACCCCGAGCCGATCTCACAAAGAGAGGTATTGGGCGAAAGACCGACCCCAAGCCATCTAAGTCGTATGGTCGCAAGGGAATGAAACCTCATTGTACCAATACACAAGAAAATGACATCGGCGGAACAAATGCAACCCTGAGTCAGAATATCAAAGTAGTCTCGGCGGAACGAATACAGCCCCGATCTAGTGCAGTAATTTAGCCACAAGCGAATGATCCCTCATTGTGCCGAAATTTACACAATGGGATAACCAGAACTACGGAGGCATTTTCCCTCCCCGTATCGGCCTACTCGAGACACACAATAGGATAACCAGAACTACGTGGGAATTTTCCCTTCCCATTATCGGCCTGCCTGTAGGCACTGCATTTTTGCATATAAGCCCGATGATGAGTCTCGTATGGAGACACTACCTCTTTAGTTGTGAAGGTCGCGGGAAACGGACGTTGGAAGGGTAAAGTTGGGAATTAGTATTTTGTCAGATTTAACTCGCTTGTTTCGCTTCGGGTTGCTTGTTGGACCTCTATTTTAAAACACACCAAACCCATTAGATCACATCCAAAAATGACCCACAAAGTGTTGGAAGATGGGCAATAGATCCCAAGAATATGAGTAAAACTCTTCATGTGTCAGATAAAAACTTGTTTATCCATAGTTGTTTATTATATGTGCTTAATGTCTCGGGTCTTTTTGTACTGCCGAGGCCTTAGCATTTTGTAAAGTAAGGTAGGCCGATAACGGGTAGGGAAAATGCCCCCGTATATCTGGTTATCTCATTGTAACGGATAGGGAAAATGCCCTTGTAGTTATGGTTATCACATTGTGTATCTCAGGTAGGCCGATAATGTGGAGGGAAATGCCCTCGTAGTTATGGTTATCTCATTGTGTATCTCGAGTAGGCCGATAACGGGGAGGGAAAATGCCCATGTAGTTCTAGTTATCTCATTTTGTATCTATGGTAAGCCGATAACGGGGAGGGAAAATGCCCCCGTAGTTCTGGTTATCTCATTGTGTATCTCGGGTAGGCCGATAACGGGGAAGGAAAATGCCCTCATAGTTCTGGTTATCCCATTATGTGTCTCGGGCAGTGTAGGCATTGCATTTTTGCATATTAGCCCGATGATGAGTCTCGTATGGAGACACTACCTCTTTAGTTGTGAAAGCCGCGAGAAACGGATGTTGGAAGGGTAATGTTGGGAATTAGTATTTTGTCGGATTTAACTCGCTTGTTTCTCTTCGGGTTCGCTTATTGGACCTCTGTTTTAAAACACACCAAACCCATTAGATCACATCCAAAAATAATTAAAACATTTAAAACACATCTCACAAATTAAATAATTAAAACATTTAAAATACATGTCACAAATTAAATTAAACTTAAATTAAATTAAATTAAATCACATTCTTAAACTAAATAAATCCAATTAAATTAAAACACATGACACAAATTAAATTCCTTTCCCAAATTAAAAGATTCAAATTAAATTCCATAAATAACATTCCTAATTAAAATAAATCACATTCCTAATTTAATTAAATCACCTACTAATTTAAATAAATCATATCCTTAACTAAAAAGAATAAATCAAATCACTTCCCTTAATTAAAAGATTCCCCTTATCACATTTTAATTAAAGATATTCCCCATCAATACACAATCCTTCTCCTTCTCAAATAAGGAAAGTCCTCACCCCTTGGCCTATAAAAAGAACCCTTAACCCACACATTCAACCCTGGCTAGCTGACTCTCACAAAAAACACAAAGAAATAAACCCTCCTATTGCCGCATCATCCAAGCCCTTCTCAACACCACACTAACTCTCACCCAACAAATCACGTCCACGCCTAACCCTCTGCACAGCCTCTACGCCTCCAAATTCACTCATGTATACTACCCATCACGCCAAAACAATCAGCGCCACATAGCCATGCCTCAGCTCACATAACCGACACATACTTCACGCCAACTAGCCCATTGACCTCACTTTCACACCTGCCTTCACGTCCTTAGCACCCCACCTTCACGCATCATAAACCAACTAGCTCCCTGCCTCAAACGCCACCTGCCTTCTCATCGCTAAATACTCACCAGCCCTCAACATTCACGCCAATTGCTGCCTGACCTCAAGCCTTTACTCACGCGATAGCCACTCGCCAAAGACAAATAGCCACGCAGTCCACCCAATAGCCAACAACCCTGTGCACCTTCAACAGCTCTAGCCCTCAAAGCAAATAATCAGCCCACAGCCCACAGCCACACAACAAACAAATTGCCATCGCAAACAAGCCTTACCAGCCAAAGCCACACGCCCTTCAACAGCTCACTGCCCTCCATTCAAGCCTTCAAACTGCCCAGCTTGCCAGTAAATCAACCCAAAACTGCACCTAAAAAACAGCCCAAACCAGTCCAAAAAAAACAGTCCACAAAACAGTCCCCGTAATTACCAAAAATAACGACCAGAAAATACAACAAAAATAGCAGCGAAACGGAGTAAAAACAACAGCCCGAACAGTAAAACAACAAGGAAAGACGTTGAGTTGGTGAACCAAAAGAGTTGCGGATCATTCACCCTTCCAACGGATGTGTAACGCCCTTTCGTGAGACAACAAAAGAGGTTAGACCTGAGGGCACCTTCCTACTTATCTTCTTTCGTTTTATTTTATTTATTTTAAAATATTATTGCATGAGAGTCGTTTGAGGCATGATGTGATTGTTGGATGAGCGGGATGTGTGTTCCTTTTTGTGGTATATCGGATGGAAACTCAGACGTAAATTCCGTAGCCGATTCCGAATGGACGGTATTACGGTCTGCACTCAGGATACAACGCCACGTACCACTTAAGATGCACGTATCTCGTCTCATCCAAATTTGTATTTGAGCATGTCATAGTTCTAGGTCGTTTATTTATTATTTTAAGCATGAGTTAATTTAGTCTTGTTATTTAATCTTCAAAGCATGATTGTGTTATTTAGGCATGTTGTTTCTTCATTCTTTATGCATGATGTTTCGTTTAGTTTATGTTTATGTTTAATTAGTTATTTGTTTACTTTGGTTTAATGGTTCAATATGCTCGTTGTGTTATATTGCGTGGAGTTATTTGGATGAAAGCATGTTAGATCTAAGTACCATTGAGCATGAATGTTGAATAGATTCGGTTAGTTTATTACACAAATCATATCATCACAAGTGACATAAGTAAGGGACCATTCCGAACCCAACGGTTTGAGGTATTCCCTTGCGAGGGGTGAGTGCGGCCTTAAATCTTTGTCCCGGTTCACACCAGGTGGCGACTCCATGTTATTTCGTACTCCCAACTAGGCCGCGAGCCTAGAACAGCGTCGTCAAGTTCTGTGTCCTACAGTCTGGCGACTCCACTGGGGATATTTTGAATCGGCCCCGAAATCATGCCTTGTGATGTTTATGATTTGTGCTTTAGTTAATCGTTTCGATAGTGAGTTGAAAGGGGTTAATCAAAGGCTTTGTTGGAGCTAGGTGATGGTTGGGTGTCTTCCTTCACTCACTACCTTTTCATAAGGAAAAGCTGTGAAAACACCGAGATAATCATTACTTGTAGCTCATTGTGACAGACTAGTTTGGAGGACTCGTTGTTTATTCCTGACACCAAGCGATAAGAGCCTAAGGGGCTTGGGTACTTAAGAGAGCCTCGCTCCACCCTCCCTATGGGGAATCTACAATGGGAAATCCATTCGACAGTTAGTCAGACACCGTAACTCGTTGGCACGTACCGTAAGGTATAAAAAAGGCGTACTCACTTGGTCGCTTGAACCATTGAGTGGGGAGTCCTAGTTGTGGGTAATCCTTCGTCAAACGAGAGCCTTTGTCCACACTCCTGTAAACCCACATGTGAACCATAGTTGTATGACCTATAGGGGCCACCCTTTATGCTTTTGATAACCCCATGCATATTGTGTCTCATACATCACATGCATCTCATGCATACATGCATCATGTTAACCCTCGTGTCTTAAAAGAGCCATCATAGATATCCGTTGGGTTAGGAGAAAAAAGACTTTTAAATTAAGAGTTTAGCAAACATGGATATCGTGGAAAAGGAAACCGAGGAACATAGAACTTTACTGTAAGGATAGAAAGACCATGGTGGGCCCAAAAAAAAAAAAAAGAAAAAGAAAAAGAAAAAAAAGAAAAAAAAAGAAAAGAAAAAAAAAAGAAAAAAAAAAGAAAAAAAAAGAAAAAGAAAAAAAAAAGAAAAAAAAAAGAAAAAAATTGTTGTTTGTTTTTAGTCTTTGATAGTTAGACATAAGTCCAATGATGAAATCGTTTGCTTTAGGGTGAAATCTTAGAAACGATAAACGCTTGATGTGCTTTTATCTGATACTTTGAGTGATTGATCTATGTTAGACTCGTAAACACTCAACTATAGGTTCTTAGCAGTGAAAACCTGAGTAACTGGCAAGGTGACTAGTTGAAGAAATTATAGGTCGGTGAATGACCATTTGCTTAGATGTCTATCTTGATTTGCTTATGTTATGATGTGTGGTATGGTTGAAAATGAAAGAAAAATCTCTAAAGAAAAAGAATTGAATCACCTATAACCGATAAGCGTGAAGCTACCCATGGGCGAGTATTAGGACCACCATGAGGAGAAATGCTACCTTAAAGGGTAGGTGTGTTGAAAAAAAAAGAAAAAAAAGAAAAAGAAAAAGAAAAAAGAAGTTCAAAATGAAAAGAGAAAAGAAAGAGACAAGAGAAAAAGAGAAAGAAAACCATACCACATTGAGCACAGAAAAGCAACTGCAGGCATAATTGAGATATCTAGGTTGGTTTGACCCATCGATCCCGATTTTTTAAACGAAATCATTGAGTTAGCTTACCTAGGGATGAATCCGCAAAGGAACCTTTGCACACACACACTTTGAGTCTGGCTTAGATAATTTATTCAAAGACTTGGATTTGAGTTGCGTTGAATGTTTTGAAGGTTCTCTGGTTTCAATACTGAGCATTCTTTGAGGGCAATAATATGTGTAACTATTGGGACTATTTCGTAGCATGTGATATAGTATGATATGGAAGGCCCCACCATGTGGTTCATATTGACCAAGTACAAACAGCGGAGACTGGAAAGGTAAACCAAGACTGGGGGCGACCAGTCTCCCACATCGCGAATCAGGGACATAATAAGATATTAAGTCATGAAACCAGAAAGAAGACTGAGCAATCACCTGGAGAACTGGTGGAAGACCTAACCCAACGAAATAGGAAATTCATTCATGCATGCATGCATACACGTAACGTATTTGCATTCTTTTTGTCTTTGTTTCGTTTTGTATTCACAAGTTTCAAAGAAGAAAAAGAGAAAGCGGCAAAGACAAGCCAACCAGAATCAGCAACATATGAGTAATAGTTTTGGGGATGAGTCTCAGGGTTGAGGCCCATATCAGTATCAGTTTTAGGGCGAGGCCCACGTCAGTATCAGTCTGGGGCCGAGGCCCATATCAGTGTTTGTATGGGGGCCAGGCCCACATTAGTTTCAGTTTGGGGTCGAGGCCCATATCAGTATTCGTTTGGGGATGAGTCTCGGGGTTGAGGCCCACATCAATATCAGTTTGGGGCGAGGCCCACATCAGTTTCAGTTTGGGGTTGAGGCCCGTATCAGTATTCATTTGGGGATGAGTCCCGAGGTTGAGGCCCACATCAGTATCAGTTTTGGGGCAAAGCCCACATCAGTTTTAGTCTGGGGGCGAGGCCCACATCAATATCAGTTTGGGGCGAGGCCCACATCAGTATCAACTCAGGGTCGAGGCCCACCTTATCAGCAGTTTGGGGAATGAATCCCAGGGTCGAGGCCCACATCATCAGAGTTTCGGGAATAAATCCCAGGGGAATGAATCCCACATCGCTAGAGTTTTGGAGTGAATCTAGGGGATGAATCACAGGGCCAAGGCCCACGTCATCAGAATTTGGAATGAATCCGGGAATGGATCCCAGGGTCGAGACCCACCTTGTCAGCAGTTTCGGGAATGAGTCCCAGGGTCGAGGCCCACATCAGACATCAGCATCAGTCTGGGGCGAGGCCCATATTAGCATCAATATCAATCTTGCCGAGTATGGCACTCTGGGGTCGAGGCCCACATCATTATCGGTATCAGTGTTGCCGAGTATGGCACTCTGGGGGCGAGGCCCACATTAGTTCAGTATCAGTCTTGCCGGGTATGGCACTCCGGGGGCGAGGCCCACATCATTATCAGCATCATTTTTGCCGGGTATGGCACTCCGGGTATGGAGACATCAGTATCATTTTTGCCAGGTACGGCACTCCGGGTATGGAGATATCAGATCAGTTTCGCCGGGAATGGCACTCCGAGAATGGAGATATAGTCTGGGAATGGACAGCTCGAGAATGGCACGCCGAGAATGGCACGCCGAGAATGGCACTCCGAGAATGGAGATATAGTCCGGGAATGGACTGCTCGAGAATGAGCACGCCGAGAATGGCACGCCGGGAATGGCACTCCGAGAATGGAGATATAGTCCGGGAATGGACAGCTCGAGAATGAGCACGTCGAGAATGGCACGCCGGGAATGTCACTCCGAGAATGGAGATATAGTCCGAGAATGGACAACTCGAGAATGAGCACGTCGAGAATGGCACGCCGGGAATGACACTCCGAGAATGGAGATATAGTCCGGGAATGGACAGCTCGAGAATGAGCACGCCGAGAATAGCACGCTGGGAATGGCACTCCGAGAATGAAGATTTAGTCCGGGAATGGACAGCTCGGGAATGAGCACGCCGAGAATGGCACTCCGGGAATGGAGATCGGTTTGGGAATGGACCACCACACAGTGACAGTTCGGGAATGGACTTCATCACACCACAGCACATCAAAGGTTCGGGAATGGACCACAGCACGGTGACAGTTCGGGAATGGACTTCATCACGCCACATCACAGTAACACTCCGGGAATGGAGATCGGTTCGGGAATGGACCACATCACGGTGACGGTTCAGGAATGGACCTCATCACACCATATCACAGTCACACTCCGGGAATGGAGATCGGTTTGGGAATGGACCACATCCGGTGACGGTTCGGGAATGGACCTCATCACACCACATCACTCTGGGGGCGAGGCTCACATCATTATCAGTTCGAGGGCGAGGTCTCTATTGTCAGCGGTATGGGTCGAGACGCGTGCCCAGGGTCGAGGTGGCCCCCGTTGTCGGTTGTAGTTCCGGGTCGAGATGCATGCCCAGGGTCGAGGTGCCCACTACATCATCATATTCAGGGCGAGGTCCCTATTGTCAGTGGTATTGGGTCGAGATGCGTGCCTAGGGTCGAGGTGCCCCCGTTGTCGGATGTAGTTTCGGGTCGAGATGCGTGCCCAGGGTCGAGGGCCCACTACTTCATCATATTCAGGGCGAGGCCCCTATTGTCGGCAGTATTGGGTCAAGATGCGTGCCCAAGGTCGAGGTGCCCCCGTTGTCAGTTGTAGTTCCGGGTCGAGATGCGTGCCCAGGGTCGAGGTGCCCATACATCATCATATTCAGGGCGAGGTCCCTATTGTCAGCGGTATTGGGTCGAGATACGTGCCCATGGTCGAGGTGCCCCCGTTTTCGGTTGTAGTTGCAGGTCGAGATGCGTGCCCAGGGTCGAGGGGCCCATTACTTCATCATATTCAGGGTGAAGCCCCTATTGTCGACGGTATTGGGTCGAGATGCGTGCCCAGGGTCGAGGTGCCCTCGATGTCGGTTGTAGTTCCGAGTCGGGATGCGTGCCCAGGGTTGAGGTGCCCACTACTTTATCATATTCAGGGCGAGGCCCCTATTGTCGGCGGTATTGGGTCGAGATGCGTGCCCAGGGTCGAGGTGCCCCCGTTTTCGGTTGTAGTTCCGGGTCGAGATGCGTGCCCAGGGTCGAGGTGCCCACTACATCATCATATTCAGGGCGAGGTCCCTATTGTCAGCGGTATTGGGTCGAGATGCGTGCCCAGGGTCGAGGTGCCCTCGTTGTCGGTTGTAGTTCCGGGTCGAGATGCGTGCCCAGGGTCGAGGTTCCCACTACATCATCATATTCAGGGCGAGTCCCTATTGTCAGCGGTATTGGGTCGAGATGCGTGCACAGGGTCGAGGTGCCCCCGTTATCGGTTGCAGTTTCGGGATGCGTCCCAGGGTCGAGGGCCCACTGCATCATCATCACAGTTCACATTCGGTGGTTCGGGAACAAAGCCTAGAGGTCGAGGCACCTCGCCATCATATCAATTCAGTTCAAAACAGCAGGCGTGTCAGGTGGCAGCTGGCAAGCCAAGAATTCATTCATCATCACTTTTAAGATGTGTCCCAGTGTCGAGGGCCCACACATCAATTGCAGTTCCGGGATGCGTCCCAGGGTCGAGGGCCCACTGCATCATCAGTACAGTTCACATCCGGTGGTTCGGGAACAAAGCCCAGAGGTCGAGGCACCTCACCACCATATCAACTCAGTTCGAAGCAACAGGCAGACCAGGTGGCAGCTGGCGAGCCAGGTAAGTAAAAATGCATTGCATAGACTTTGATAGGATTTTCATTGTCACACACTGCACAAGTCCCATCAAAGTGGGGGCGACTGTAGGCATTGCATTTTTGCATATTAGCCCGATGATGAGTCTCGTATGGAGACACTACCTCTTTAGTTGTGAAAGCCGCGGGAAACGGACGTTGGAAGGGTAAAGTTGGGAATTAGTATTTTGTCGGATTTAACTCGCTTGTTTCTCTTCGGGTTCGCTTATTGGACCTATGTTTTAAAACACACCAAACCCATTAAATCACATCCAAAAATAATTAAAATATTTAAAACACATCTCACAAATTAAATAATTAAAACATTTAAAATACATGTCACAAATTAAATTAAAACAAGTTAAATTAAATTAAAACACATGACACAAATTAAATAATTAAAACATTTAAAATACATGTCACAAATTAAATTAAAACAACTTAAATTAAATTAAAACACATTACACAAATTAAATCACCTTCCTAAATTAAATTAAATCACTTTCCTAAAATACATAAATCACTTCCCCAAATTATAAGATTTTCCCTATCCCATTTTAATTAAAAGATATCTCCCAATTAACACACAAATCATATTCCTTCTCCAACAAGGTAAACCCATCCCCTTGCCTATAAAAATAACCATTCACCCCATTTACCAAACCCTGGCTAGCTGACTCTCACAAAAAACACAAAGAAATAAACCCTCCTATTGCCGCATCATCCAAGCCCTTCTCAACACCACACTAACTCTCACCCAACAAATCACGTCCACGCCTAACCCTCTGCACAGCCTCCACGCCTCCAAATTCACTCACGTATACTGCCCATCACGCCAAAACAATCAGCGCCACATAGCCCTGCCTCAGCTCAAATAACCGATACACACTTCACGCCAACTAGCCCCTTGACCTCACTTTCACACCTGCCTTCACGTCCTTAGCACCCCACCTTCACGCATCATAAACCAACTAGCCCCCTGCCTCAAACGCCACACACGCCTTCTCATTACTAAATACTCACCAGCCGTCAACATTCACGCCAATTGTTGCCTGACCTCAAGCCTTTACTCACGCGATAGCCACTCGCCAAAGACAAATAGCCACGCAGTCCACCCAACAGCCAACAACCCTGTGCACCTTCAACAACTCTAGCCCTCAACGCAAATAATCAGCCCACAGCCTACAGCCACACAGCAAACAAATTGCCATCGCAAACAGCCTTGACCAGCCAAAGCCACACGCCCTTCAACAGCTCACTGCCCTCCATTCAAGCCTTCAAACTGCCCAGCTTGCCAGTAAATCAACCCGAAACTGCACCTAAAAACAGTCCAAACCAATCCAAAAAAACAATCCACAAAACAGTCCCGTAATTACCAAAAATAGCGACCAGAAAATACACAAAAATAGCAGCGAAACGGAGTAAAAACAGCAGCCCGAACAGTAAAACAACAAGGAAAGACGTTGAGTTGGTGAACCAAAAGAGTTGCGGATCATTCACCCTTCCAACGGACGTGTAACGCCCTTTCGTGAGACAACAAAAGAGGTTAGACCTGAGGGCACCTTCATACTTATCTTCTTTCGTTTTATTTTATTTATTTTAAAATATTATTGCATGAGAGTCGTTTGAGGCATGATGTGATTGTTGGATGAGCGGGATGTGTGTTCCTTTTTGTGGTATATCGGATGGAAACCCGGACGTAAATTCCGTAGCCGATTCCGAATGGACGGTATTGCGGTCTGCACTCGGGATTTAACGCCACGTACCACTTAAGATGCACGTATCTCGTCTCATCCAAATTTATATTTGAGCATGTCATAGTTCTAGGCCGTTTATTTATTATTTTAAGCATGAGTTAATTTAGTCTTGTTATTTAATCTTCAAAGCATGATTGTGTTATTTAGGCATGTTGTTTCTTCATTCTTTATGCATGATGTTTCGTTTAGTTTATGTTTATGTTTAATTAGTTATTTGTTTACTTTGGTTTAATTGTTCAATATGCTCGTTGTGTTATATTGCGTGGAGTTATTTGGATGAAAGCATGTTAGATCTAAGTACCATTGAGCATGAATGTTGAATAGATTCAGTTAGTTTATTGCACAAATCATATCATCACAAGTGACATAAGTAAGAGACCATTCCGAACCCAACGGTTTGAGGTCTTCCCTTGCGAGGGGTGAGTGCGGCCTTAAATCTTTGTCCCGGTTCACACCGGGTGGCGACTCCATGTTATTTCGTACTCCCAACTAGGCCGCGAGCCTGGCGTGCTAACCCCGTACCTAGGACGTCGCTGTGGTCTGAATGCTAACCCCGTACCTAGGGTGTCGCAGTGACGTCTCTGTACCTAGAGAGCCACAAAATGTCTGAATAGTCCACATGCCGTACCTGGCGTGCTAACCCCGTACCTAGGGCGTCACTGTGGTCTGAATGCTAACCCCGTACCTAGGGTATCGCAGTGACGTCTCTGTACCTAGAGAGCCACAAAATGTCTGAATAGTCCACATGCCGTACCTGGCGTGCTAACCTCGTACCTAGGGTGTCGCTGTGGTCTGAATGATAACCTCGTACCTAGGGTGTCGCTGTGACATCTTCGTACCTAGAGAGCCACAAAATGTCTGAATGCTAACCCCGTACTTAGGGTGTTGCGGTGACGTCTCCGTACCTAGAGAGCCACAAATGTCTGAGTGCTAAACCCGTACCTAGGGTGTCGCGCGGTGACGCCTCCGTACCTAGAATGCCACAAATGTCTGAGTGCTAACCCCGTACCTAGGGTGTCGCGCGGTGACGCCTCCATACCTAGAGTGCCACAAATGTCTGACTGCTAACCCCGTACCTAGGGTGTCGTGGTGACGTCTCCGTACCTAGAGAGCCATAAATTTCTGAGTGCTAACCCCATACCTAGGGTGTCGCGGTGACGCCTCTGTACCTAGAGTGCCACAAATTTCCGAGTGCTAACCCCGTACCTAGGGTGTCACGGTGACGCCTCCATACCTAGAGAGCCATAAATATCTGAATGCTAACCCCGTACCTAGGGTGTCGCGGTGACGTCTCCGTACCTAGAGAGCCACAAATGTCTGAGTGATAACCTCGTACCTAGGGTGTTGCGGTGACGCCTCCGTACCTAGAGAGCCACAAATGTCTGAGTACTAACCCCGTACCTAGGGTGTCGCGGTGACGCCTCCGTACCTAGAGTACCACAAATGTCTGAATGCTAACCCCGTACCTAGGGTGTCGCGTGACGTCTCCGTACCTGGCTGATCTGATATCTCCATACCCGGAGTGCCGTACCTGGCAAAACTGATCTGATGTCTCCATACCCAGAGTGCCGTACTTGGCAAACTGATCTGATGTATCCATACCCGGAGTGTCATACCTGGCAAAACTGATCTAAACCAATGTGGGCCTTGACCCTAGAATGCTATATCCGGCAGAACCGGTGCTGAACCAATGTGGGCCTCGCCACCAGAATGCCATTCCCGGCAAGTCTGCTACTGATGCTGAATTAATGTAGGCCTCGCCCCCAAAATGTCATTCCCGGCAAGTCTGCTACTGATGCTAATATAGGCCTCGCCCCCAGATTTCCATACCTTGCAAGACTGCTACTGATGCTAAT
>SKCR01000397.1:0-29143 GCA_019454045.1 Zanthoxylum bungeanum | reverse complement strand
CAAAACTTGGTGGTTAAAAAGCAAGTGGTATTGGCTTAAATGCCAACTACCCTCCCAACTACCACATGTGAAGTGGGCCCCATATTGAATTCAAATTTAAATGTCTCTACAAATATTTGCCACGGCTCGGTTCCGTTTAATCCGATTAAACGAACTTTCGTCGCTAAATAATTAAATCTAATTTAATTAAATAACGATGCCTCGCAAACATATTACGAAAGTTGTTTACGAATTAATTCTAATTTAATTCTCCGTCCAGGAACAAATCATAGGGACCTCTCATCACTTATATATCTAGGTGATCTAATCACAAATGATAAGAGTGCAATCTCCTTTATTACATAGTTAATTTGTACAACAACACCGTGATCTGTACAAATAGTGACGCTATGGGTCATAATTGTCCAACAATCTCCCACTTGGCCTATAGCCAGTCACTCGAGTGTCTGACACCCGAACTATGTACGGTTGGCTCAAACTGCTGAGAAAAACTTTCGTCAGCGGATTTGCATGATTATCATCTTGATACGATTTATTCGATCATCACATCGCCACGATGTATGATCCGAACGAATCAGATGAATATGTAAGTATGTATCTGGATCGTTGATGAGACCATTAATTCTTTAGCCTGTGCTGATGCATAGCTCAGCTGCTAACATAACTATATCTAATCTAATTAGATATGTATCGACCCAAATGACTTCTATTGCTGCCTCAGCTGCTGCTATTAAACCGCATTTGTTATTTATTCGGTAACAGTATCTTGCTTGGAAGATTTCCAGCTCACTGCACCGTTATTTAAACTGTATAGTACCGTTTGCGACTTTTATCCGTCTTTATCGGCTATGGGAAACTTGCTACAGTGATCCCAGTCACTTCAAGTTCTCATTCTCCATAGACTAAGACAGCATCCTTAGTCCTCTAAGATACTAACGGATGTTCCTAACATCAATCCAGTGACTATCACTCGGAATGTCCTGTTTGTGAATCCATATGCTCAAAGCATATGATACACCAGGTCTTGTACATTTTTCAACGTACGGTTCCATGTAGAGTATTTCGAAAGCTAAGCTTTCACCGTTTTTATTTTATGGGAATATCATTTCCAAGAAATGACGTATTATCATTATTTTATAGGACAGCCACTGTCAGTGCGCTCCCACTAACCCTCTTATTTACACAAGAATCATTTCGTTTTGAATTAAATCATACACCATTATGATTACATCAAAACGATAATTCCAAGAACTTATGCTCGCGCGTCAGCAAGCATTATCCAAATGGATTTACCGTGGCAATAGGTAAAAGGTTGAATCGTAATCAACACAATGTCGATAGCGATACCTTTCCGTTAAAAGCCTAGCTTCATACGTTGGTATGTTGCCATCCATGTACGTCTTCCTTGAAGACTTATATAGTACCAGTAGGCACAATGCCATGCGGTACATCAACTAGTATCCAAACTGGTTGATATACATGGAATCCATTTCGAATTATATAGCATTTTGCCATAATAAGGGAGTCGATGCCTAGTATCACTTCCTTATACGTAGCCAGTTGGTATTCCTCAATAAGATAGACATCTTTATGAGATGAGATCAGAAACCCATACCCAGGTTGTTTTCTGATTCTCTCCGTTCTACTCGGTTCTTGTGTATTCGAAGATTAATGGTCATAGTTGCATCCTTGATGAACTATTCATGTTCCATTAAGATTCGGTGCCTTGAACAGTATTACTCCGATTTTCATCGAGTTATACTATCCTCCCACTTACCACTGCATATCGGTATTCCTCTTAGAAAAACCGCATGGTGAGCAACAATCTAATTGTTCTCATGTGAGGTGTATAAGTACAATACTTATGGTATCCCTAGGATGACCTACAATTGGCACTTATCCTATTTGGTTTTAGCTTGGTATCATCAAACATATACCAAGCATACCCAAATGGTCAAGAATGAGAAATCCAGTTTCTTTCCCGTTCATATCTAATATGATATCTGTCAAACAGATTATTATGGAACCTTATTCAAAATAAGTTCTTGCACTATTTAAAGCTTATCCGTTGAATGAAATGGTAGCTCAGAGCGACTCGTGATTAACCTTATTGTGTCTAACAAAATTCAGTTAATCCTGTTCGGACACACCGTCAAAATGACGTGTTCCGGGAGGAGTCCTCATTGAAAGAATACTATACTCTTTCAAGTATATGAGAAACTTACTGCTTAAGTATTTTCATTACAGTCTTACCGTGATGGTTTAATACTTTAGATGATCTGTTTGTCTATTTCGTGTCGAAACTGCGAAAGTTTCTGATTTGTGTTTCAAAAGAAACACACAACCATAACGCGATGCCACATCCGTACAGGTCACGAAATATTCATATCCACCTCTAGCCTAGCTAGACATGGACCCACTTGCTTCACTATGAACTAGGGCTAACAGATCAGTGGCATTTACACTTTTACCAAGTAAATAGTGCTATAGGCATTTTGCCCAATAAACTAGATTCGTAGACTTTATTTGAATGGAATCAAATCAGTCCTAGTATCCACTCTTCGAAAGTGTGGACATACGAGTCTTGTTTGATTGTGTCCCAGACAACAATGCCACAATTAGTTTCTTAACTGATCAAATCAGTTTGAGCTATTTATTTGTCATGTTATGTATTTGAGATATTATTTATATTCAAAATATAAATACTGTTATTCACATCTAATGTGTTTATCTCAATATCATCTTTATATAATAAAACACTTTAGCGTTCTAGAATATAAAGGTACACCCGCAGCGGGTTATACGCGATATAGAGATAATGTTTCTAGTCAAACTAGTTACATTATAACAGTTTCTAAATTTAAGTACTAACCCGAAGGCAGTTCCTAAATTCAGATATCTACGGTTAAAACAGCGACTATCATCCCGTTTACTATTCGCAGATAAATCTCAGTTAAAGTCAGTATCCTGTTCAAAACAGATTCTGAACAACAGTACATATTTATGTATCACTCTAAGTATTTAAAATCCAATTTCAATACTAGTTGTGAACATAATTATGACAAACATATTTGAAGTAAGAGCCTTGCTCTTCTTCAATTCCTTCTTTGGATTTGTCCTATTATCTTCCTAGAAGACCTAATCCTTAATTCTGATTCAGAAATTAGGGAGTCTACTTCGACAAGCTTAATGGATTAAGCGCTAAAGTTATCATTATATGAATATTCCAAATTTCATATTCCACTTATTTGCTTACTTCGGGCTTTAGGCATAATTCATTATTTTATCAAATAAAATAACTTATTAATTTCCAAGACCATCTTGAAATTATTCCCAATTTGAAAATTAAAGTCGTTTAAAAACATTTTCACCCAGGATTATGTTTTAAACATTAATCTTTCATTTTATCTTGATTCTAATAGTCCAACTATTTAATCAACGATTTGTGGTACTATTGATTATAATGATTATAATAGTCCAACTATATATTCAAATATATTTAAATTAATTAACCTCAATTACATTGATTACTATAATCCAATTATAAAATCAACTGTAAACTGAAATTAATTAATTCAAACATATTGATTAATATAATCCAATTATATATAATCAACTATAATACAGTCCAACTGTATATTAAAACAACAATTTAAATATTAGTCCAACTAACATTTAATCTAACGATGAAATAATTTGAATGAGCGCGTATGACGAGTAATTGAACGAGTATTGCTAATTCAATTCTTGCCTCCCACTATTTTTCGGCGAGCCTCTAACCCTCTGTCGAGTACTCGGAAAACGTGTTTCCTAGTGGGCTAAGATCCCGTTAAATATCACACAATCTTGACTTTGGCCAACAAATTGTATGATAATTAACTAGGTAGATCTCTAAGGTCAATGGATCCAATCCAATTCCTAGATCCGGTAGGAGGACGTCCAAGTCCGAAACATATATCTTATATATGCCAATACATCCAATGTATTACCTAACCTTTTTCCTCTGAATCAACTAAGCCTTGGCTTTGGCACAACAAACCTAGTGATCCCAGTCAAGCGTGACCCATTGACCATGGAAAGCTTCGTAATCAATGTCGATGGACAAGAAGTGGTCTTGACTTTGGCCAACAAACCACAACTTGGACAAGACACTGATATGGAACAAAGCCTTCGTGATTCAAACACATCTTCGACAGACAAAGGCCTTGACTTTGGCCAACAAACCAATGCCGTCTTAGATCTTGAGTAAGAATCACTCAATGGAAGGAAAGACGCTTAATATTATTTGAGGGTTTTTCGCGTGCAAATTGGCAACCAATTTATTATCTTTGTTAAGGTCTCATCATCATACACTTAAACATGCATTCTAAACACATAATAAAGCGTATATGAAATAAAATAATATTGATATGCGGATGGATACTTTACATTGATCCTAGATCAAATCTCTCATTTTCTCTCTCCAAAGCTAGCACATGCATTTACTTCTACCCGTTACACTACACTTCTAAAGAAACCTCATTTACATTGAGGGGAATAGGTGAGAAGAGAATACAAAGAGTATATAATAAATCAAATTTATTACAATTCCAAAATTGTCCCACCCGACTAATATCCATCCGATATACATTATTCACGCATCGCAACCATGTATTCATACAAGCATGTTATCAATCAATCTAATCCAATTAATTAATCTGATAATTAGTGATCATCCAATGTTCAAACAATGATTTGATTTTTGCTCGAGTCAAACTCGTTTTACGAATAAGTACTCAAAGTACGAATTCTCGAATTAAATTAAACTATATAATAAATCCAATTTAATACACATTTAATTCTAATTCTCTATTTAATTCCAAATTAAATATTACACTTTCATTAACGAACCTTCTACGATTTAAATTCCAAATTCAATCGTTATGGGTCTCAAAGCCCAATTAACGTCCAACGTTTATTTAATTAAAGTCCAATGGGCTTTTAATTAATTTCTTAAGGCGTGGACTTTTGGTCAACTCGGGTCAAACCGATAACCAAAGTCCAATCCGGGAGTTACCCCATAAGCCTTTAAATTAATTTTGGCCATTAGGCCCAATTAAATAATTAAGGTTCATTAAGTCATAATTGGAGTTTATGGATGCGGTTTTGGGCCTAATTGGATCCAACCAATTTTGCCTAAACCCAACTTTGTACAACAAAGCCCAAAAGCCCAATTACAACTTATGAGGCCCAATTTCCAAAAAACAAGCCCAATTAATTAACTTATAAAATTCCAAATTTCATAATTAATTAACCTAAGTGTCATACATAATTAACCACCTAATTAATATTTCTAAAACATCAATTAGCATACTTAATCATGAATTTCTACATCAAATAGTGTCCAACACAATTTATCAAAATCAAACCCATTTTACATGCTTTAAAGTCTCTTGGCAATTTGGAGATTTTACGTCCGATTCGAATTCAATCCAATTAATTTCACAATCGACATTCAATCATATTCCCAAATGATTTCCAACACATCCAATGTTCAAAAATCAAAAAATTCAAAGACATTTAGGGTTCTTTAATTTTGGCCATCATATGCAATTTGGGGAAATTTGTTCCAAACACAATTTCAACAAATTGATCCAATCAATCTTAAATTAAACATACTTTAAGCATTCTCATTCATCCAATTTCACAAAATATGCTCAAAATCAAGTTTACCCAATTTGTCACTTTATGCCAACATAAAAAATTGGGGAAATTTGTTCCAAACACAATTTCTTCAAATTGATCCAATCAATCTTAAATTAAACATCATTTAAGCATTCTCATTCATCCAATTTCACAAAATATGCTCAAAATCAAGTTTACCCAAATTTATCACTTTATGCCAACATAAAAAATTGGGGAAATTTGTTCCAAACCAATTTCTTCAAATTGATCTAATCAATCATTAATTCAACAACATTTAAGCATACTTAATCAATCAATTTAATCAAATCATGCTTCAATTGATTTTACCCAATTTGTCATGCATTAAAATTTGGGGAAAATTGAATCCAATCCAATTTCATGAAATTGATCATGCACAACTTCAATTCATCAACATACAAGCATACTTTATCATCCAATTTAACCAAATCATGCTTCAATTGATTATCCCCAATTTCAAACCTAAAAGTTTCATGCTTGATAATAGCTCAAGATACCATTGTTGAGTTCTTATTTAGGTCCCAAGATCAACAAATTCAAGCACAAAATAGCATGAATACATCAAAGGAATAAGGCGGAATACATACTCACATTGATTGGTTTGATGCTAGGAAGAACAAAACCCATTTTACACCTTGTGTGAGTTCGGTTTTGGCCTCCTTTGACTGCTATCATGCTCGGTTTTGGGCTATCTTCCTCCTTGAAAAATCGGCCATTGAAGACCTCCATGGAAGCTCAAAGCTTCAAGGTTCTAAAGGAATTCCAAGCTCATAAATTCGTTTCCCTATCACCATAATATAACCCATGTGTGTGCTAGCACTCTTTCTTTTTCTTTGTCTTTGATCAAACCAAAAATTGAAGAAGAATTTGGCTCAAAGTCGTGAGAGATGATGAAGAAAATGGAGGGAACCCATTTTCTTTCATCAAAAACGTAAATGGTGGTATTAAGGAGAGAGAAAAGAAAAAAGCTTTTATATATATGTCTTATTTTAATCATTTACCAAGTAAATAAATAAACATATATTAAAACTTTAAATCAAAAGTCAAAAGCAAAAGCAAAAAGTGATTTTCAATCACTTCACTTTTACTTTAAGTCACATCACTTCACTTTTACTTTAAGTCACATCACTTAATAAAGTGCATGTTGTCAAGTCACATCACTCAAAGTGACAATTGATTTGACGCATGATGTGACTAACGATTTGACGTTTGATGTGACTTGCGTGCCGCGCTCGAATTCGAAATACGAATGCGCTCGTAAATTCCAAATTAACGAATTTTCCGTCGCGTCGTAATTAAATGATTACGCCTAGCGAATTCACTATTCACGTCGCTAACGTATTAATTATAAATTAATTTGTTCGCCCGAATTAAAATCTAATTTCAATTCCGCGTCGAAATCTAATTTCGTTATAATATATCGAATATATTATTTATCGATTAATTCCAAATTAATCGTTCTCTCTCTTTAACGATATTTTATCCGAGATAAAATATCTCTGTAATTAATCCCAAATTAATTTTCTCTTCATCGAATTAATCCCAGATTAATTAAAGTGCGAGTCATACATCATCGGTGAATCTTTGGGAAGTGACCCATGAGATCTCCGGATATGTTGGCAGTAAATTCGGTCGTCGGACTATCCGAACACGTAAGTACCTCGTACTACGTTTATACCGATTTACAAGACAAGGTTGGCTTCTAGCAAAGCGCCATGCCTACCCAATTCTCCAGAAATATTCTTACAGGAATATATAGATCTGTATCAAGCGTAGTATACCGTAGTATTATGTATTTCTGTCCAGTATCGGATGATCACGTGCTAGGCCTGGGGCTGGAATTGTGTCTGCCCCGTACGAAGCACATATCGGATGTCTAGTAACTAGTCTCTATAATCGGATAACATGACCTGGTCATAATATCCCGATAGCTCGAGAATTAAGAGAACGAGTTTTCGTATCCTACGTGACTGTCATCTCCACTATGACTGGAGTGATACTTCCGTATTGACATCACACCCAACACACTACGATTCTCAATATACCCAGTATCGGCGTACGCAGAATAAAGCCCTGGACGACCTCAACTAAAGTACATTGATTGTCGCAAGTGTTAGCGGTGCAAGTCTCAGGTTAAGACCAAATACACCTACCCTGATTGCAGACTCCCATAGACACATAGTCATACAACCATGGGATTCCGCGGGGGTCAATCCAGAGCGAAGCTGTTTTCCGTACTATCGGTGAAACACAACCTCCTATTACACTTGCATGAGTATCCTATAACCAAATATGAGAACTATGTCGTTGTGCCCTCACAAATGCGCACAAGTGCAATACTAGTCTTTTACGTATTTATCGATGTCCAATCTCGATAATACTCTGACTAGGGATATTTAATGATTTATCCTTTGTGGACTGATACTGTCTCATATCATTCTCCGTCCAGGAACAAATCATAGGGACCTCTCATCACTTATATATCTAGGTGATCTAATCACAAATGATAAGAGTGCAATCTTCCTTATTACATAGTTAATTTGTACAACAACACCGTGATCTATACAAATAGTGATGCTATGGGTCATAATTGTCCAACACATCCAAGTACGAAAATAATAACAATATATATGCCAAATATCCATATATTTTTCTAACCTTTTTCCTCTGAATCAACTAAGCCTTGGCTTTGGCACAACAAGCTTAATGATTCTAGTTAAGCGGGACCCATTGACATGGAAAGCCGTAATCAATTTCGATGGACAAGAAGTGATCTTGACTTTGGCCAACAATCACAACTTGGACAAGACACCGATATAGAACAAAACTTTCATGATTCAAACACTCCGCAATTGACAAAGGTCTTGACTTTGGCCAACAAACCAATGCCAACTTTGGATCTTGAGTAAGAATCACTCAACAGAAAGAAAAACACTTAATATGTATTTTAGGGTTTTTTTTTTTTTTTTTTTTTTTTTTTTTTTTTTTACGTAAATTGGCAACCAATTTATTATCTTTGATTAGGTCTCAGCATACACCCTTAAGCATGCTTCTAAAACATCATAAGGCGCAAAAGTAAATTAATAACGATATGCGGATGGATATTTAAACAGATTGTTCCTAAAATAAATCGCTTCATTTCCTCTCCTCGGCTAGAACTATTCTAACTCCTACTCAATTACATAATACAATAAAGGAACCTCATTTACATTGAGGGGAATTGGTGAGAAGAGAAATACAAAGAATAAGGAGATAAAAGGCTGGACACGCAGGTCCAATTTAATAAATTCTAAACTTATTACAATTTCCAAAATTGCCAGTGCCCTTCTAATATCCATCCGATATACATTATTCATACAACACATTTATGTATTCATACAAAGCATGTTATTCAATCAATCTAATCCAATTAATTAATCTTTGATTAATGACCATCCAATTTTCAAACAATGATTTGATTTGCGCGAGTCCAACTCGTTTAAGAATAAATACTTTTAAGTACGTATTCTTGAATTATATCGAACTACAACTTTAAATCCAATTTATTTGTATTCAATACTAATTCCAATTTAATTCCAAATTAAATATTTACACTTATTTATTTACCTTAAAGACTTGGATTCCAAATCCAATTTTGATGGGTCTCAAAGGCCCAATAACATCCAATGTAATTTTAATTAAAGTCCAATGGGCTTTTAATTGATTCTCAAGGCATGGGCTTTGGCCATAATGGATCAAACCCAAAATGCCAAGGCCTAATAGGAATCACCCTATTGCCAACAAATCAATTTAGGCCCATTGCCCAATTAAATTCTTTAAAGGGCCAATGATGTATTTGGACTTTATGGAATTGGTTTTGGGCCCAATTGGATCCAATCCAAAAGTCCAAAACCAAACTTGGTCAAACAACCATCATAAGCCCAAATACACACTTTTAGCCCAAATTATATTAAAGGCTTATTAACATAATTATAATATTCCAAATATCAGAATTATTTTAATTAAAGTGTATTAGCCATGATTAATTAATAAACTTAATATTTCCAAAAATATCAATTAACTTAATTAATCATGCTTAATCCAACAATTTATGCTCAACACAAATTGAAACCAAAATTCATCATTTCATGCTCAACATGCTCTTTGAATTCAACATAAACATTATTGACTTTGATTTTAATCCAATCAAACCAACAATCAACAATTAAACATGTATTTAAACACATCATTTCATGTTACAAAAAAAAAAAAATTAAACATGCAGTCCAAGAGCAGTAAGTATTCGACCACACTAATTTTTTATTTATTTTTGATTCAATCATTATATTTCAAATGTAATCATGCATAACTCTATGTTATCATATTCTAAGCATGTTCAAAGCATCAATTTGAAAGAATCATGTTCAAAACATAAAAGCCCCAAATTTTAGGCTGAAGAACCCTAGAAATTTTCATGCTTAAAATTGGCTCTGATACTATTGTTAGTGTTCCTAGAACATGCCAAGGATCTAATAAGCATGAAAACATGTGATTAAAATCATTATAAGTTGCGGAATACTTACAATGAATGGATTTTGAGCTTTTAAAATTTGAGAAGAGAACTCCAAGTTCCAAGCTTAAAGTGTTGATTCCAACTCTTGAAGATGTTTCCCTATCACCTTTGTTGATCTTTGAAATGCTAGCTTCTTTGAGTTTTCAAGAAAATCAAAGTGAAGAGAGGGAGGAAGCTCACGCCCAAGGGTTGTTCTCCTAGGGGTTTGTGTTTTGCTCAAGTGCGTGTTATGGGAGAGAGAATTGGTTTTGGTAAAAGGCTTTTACCCCTTTCACCTAAACTTGGTAGTTGGGAGTCTTGGTTTCACAAAACCAAAATTTGGTGGTTAAAAAGCAAGTGGTATTGGCTTAAATGCCAACTACCCTCCCAACTACCACATGTGAAGTGGGCCCCATATTTGAATTCAAAATTTAAATGTGTCTCACAAACATTTGCCACGGCTCGGTTCCGTTTAATCCGATTAAACGAACTTTCGTCGCTAAATAATTAAATCTAATTTAATTAAATAACGATGCCTCGCAAACATATTACGAAAGTTGTTACGAATTAATTCTAAATTAAATCGTTCGTTCGTATTAAAGTCCGACTTTAACTTCGTAATGAAATCCAATTCATATTAAATATATCTGATATATTAATTTTAGCCCAATGGATAAATTAAATAGAAAAATCAAATTTAACTATTAAATTTATTTTACCGATTAATTCCAAATTAATCGCATTCTCTCTCTTTCGAATACATTTAATCCCAGATTAAATAAAGCCTCAATTAATCATAGATTAATTTTCTCTCTCTAAATTAATCCCAGATTAATTCTAGTCGAGTCAACTGTCATCGGTGAATCTTTGGGAAGCGACCCAAGAGATCTCTGGATATGTTGGCAGTAAATCCGGTTATCGGACTATCCGATAAAGCAAGTACCTCGTACCACGTGCTTACCGATTTACAAGACATGGTTGGCTTCTAACAAAGCACCGTGCCTACCCAATTCTCTAGAAATATTCTTACTAGAATATATAATCTATGTCAGGCGTATAATACGTAGTATAGCGTATTAAGATCCAGTATCTGATGTCACGTGCAAGGCCTGGGGCTGGAATAGTGTCTGCCCCATACGAAGCACATATCAAATATCAAGCAACTAGTCTCTTTGAATCGGATAATAATGACCTTGTCATATTATCCCGATGGTTGCAACACAATAGAGAACTAGTTATGAATCCCTGCATGATCATCATCTCCATATGTCTTAAGTGATACTTTCGTCTTGACATCGCATCCAATACACTACGATTCTCAATAAACCCAATAGAGGCGTACACGGAACCTGTTAAAGCCCTGGACGACCAATACCAAAGTTTACCGATTGTCGCAAGTACTAGAGATGCAAGTCTCAGGTTAAGACCAAATACATCTACCCTGAAGCGGACTCCCATAGACACACATACATACTACCAATGGGATTCCGTGGGGTCTATCAAGAGCGAAGCTGTTTTCCGTAACATCGGTAAAACACAACCTCCTGTCGTACTTTCATAAGTATCTTATACTTAAACATATGAGAACTATGCCGTTAAGCCCTCACAACGCGCACAAGTGCAATACTAGTCTATTCTGCATTATCGATGTCCAGTCTCGATAATACTACGACTATGGATATTTAATGATTAAACCTTTATGGATTGATACAGTCTGATATCATCTCAATCCGGAACTAATCATATGGACTTTTACTATTTATATATCAAAGTAAATAAATTACGAAACAATAAAAGGTAATTTCATTACTACATAGTTAATTTTGTACAAAAACACAATGTCTTTTACAAACAGTGACGTTATGAGTCATAATTGTCTAACACTATGAAGCGATGACCTTTGAGGAGTAGCTACCGGCTCAGTTTAAGATGCCCGATATAGCCAAATTCAATGAGAATGGGGACCCAAGGGTCTATCTCTGGCAATGTGTCTCGGTAATGAGTTCAGTGGGCCTGTCACAACACCAAGTTCAGAATATGTTTGGGATTTCGCTTGAGAAGGCACCTGTAGTGTGGTACCATAGCCTTGAGAGAAGGTTAAGGAAGATTGGAGGGAACTGGCAGAAGCCTTTCTAAAGCATATGTTACGAATTTAGAGATCGACTTGTCGCTCCGTGACTTGGAGAATACCAAGCAGAAGCCAGAGGAAAGCTTCAAGAAATATGTAGATCGTTGGAGGAGCCAGCTTTTTGAAGATGCAGACTCGACCTTCCGAGAAAGACCAGATAAAGATGTTTATCAAGGGCACCAAGCCCTTTATTTATTGTAAGCTGAGGAGGATGACCTCTATGATTGGCGATTTTCGACAATTGAGGGAGACTGTTATGGATATAGAGGAGGAAGAAGCTGAGAATAGAAAGTTTTTATGGCCAGAATAGAAGGACTTTTGGGAGGCCTTCTGAAACCAAGCCCGCTAGTGCCGAGGTCACTGCCATCATAAATAGGCGATTCTCCACCTTGGTAAGCCTCTATCGAAGGTGTTTGAAAAGCTGAAGATGCAAGGACTCCTGAAACCCTTAGAACCTAAACCCTTCTAAACCTTGTGCCACACTACCTTGACTTGAACTTATACTGTTACTTCCATCAGTAAAAGGCTCATGAAACTGACAACTTCCCCCGCCTTAGGCATCAAATCCAAGACCTCATTGACACCCACAAATTACCCGACCCAGAACAAGAACAACCCAACAAAATAAAAACCCTCTACCCAACTACAGCTCCGTTCCACCACCCACCTACATGATCAACTCCGGCTTACCCCAAAAGCTTTGTCCTCCAAACTCTCAACCATCTAGTTTCTTTCATGATAGGGGAGGATAGTAGTGGAGAACCATATGTCAAAGAAGAAGGCAATGCTGCGAATGATGAAGTTGTTCCTCCTAGTTTAGTTGATCCTGTATTTTTAATAAAGACATTGATTTTGTCTACTTGTTCGAGCCTTTTCTTAATGATAATAAAGACGTTCATTTCGCTTACTTACTTGAGTCTCTTCCTTTCCACCTGCAACATGATTATTTTTGACAAAAGTATTCAATCCTAGTACTATGATACTCAGCGATGTTTAGAACACGGGGAATCCTTGGAAGAAGCAAGCAAAAAAGACAGGATGGCCATTCAGAAATTAGGAAATTAGGCAGTGAGACTGTCAAATTTGGAAGGGAAAAAGTTCACCGAGCCAATCAATATGGATAGATTGAAGCAGTACTTTACCTGAGGAAGAGAAGACCGAGCAATCACCAAGGGAATTAGCGGAAGACCTAACCCAATAGGATAGGAAACTCATTCATGCATGCATGCATACACGTGACGTATTTTGTATTCTTTTGTGTGTTTGTTTTGTATTCACAAGTTTCAAAGAATAAAAAAGAGAAAGCGGCAAAGGCGAGCCAATCAGAAGCAGCAACAATACAGTGTCATTAGTCTCAGGAATGAATCAGAATCAGTATCAGTTTCAGGAATGAATCACCGAGTTGAGGCCCGCATCAGTACTACTCTCAAGAAAGAATCCAGAGTAGAGGCCCACGTCAGTATCAGTTTCAGGAAAGAATCCCAGGGGGTGAAGCCCACATTATCAGCAGTCGAAAAGAAGAATTCAAGTGGAGTGAAAAAAGAGAGGGAGAAGAAAGAGAGAGAGAAGAAAGAGAGAGAGAGAGAGAGAAGTCCTCGATAGTGGAGCATATATCCGGTGATGAAATTTTTTGTTGTAGGGTGAAACCTTAGAAACGATAAGTGTGAGATGTGCTCTCATCCGATATTCTGAGTAGTTGATCTCAACTAGACTCGCAATCACTTGATTACGGGATCTTAGCAGTAGAAGCTTTAGTAGTTGGCAAGATGACTCGTTGAAGAGATGGTGGATCAGTGAATGACCGTTTACTTAGATGTCCATCCTAGTTTACTTATGTTACAATACGCGATATGGTTGGAAACGAAGAAAAAGTATCTGCAAAGAAAAGAGAAGAAAAATAGACCACCTATAACCGATAAGCGTGAAGCTACCCATGGACGAGTAATAGGACCACCATGAGGAGAAATGCTACCTTAAAATGTAGGTGTATCGAAAAAAAGAGAAAGAAAGAAAAAAGAAAAAGAAAAAGAAAAAATAAGAAAGTTCAAAATGAAACGAAAGAGACAAGAGAAAAAAAGAAGAAGACCATATTATGTTGAGTACGACGAAGTAATCATAGAGTGTGATCAAGAAATCTAGGTTGGTTAGACCCACCAATCCAATTCTCCGAGATAAAATCATCGAGTTGGCTTACTTAAGGATAAGCTGCGAAAGAGCCTTGGCACACACACACTAGGAGTCTAGTTCAGATCACTCATTCAGACGAGCAGATTTGAGTGTATTAAGTACTTTGAAGGTTCTCTGGTTTCGACATGAAGCATCCGTTGAGGACAAAAATATGTTTAGCTATCACGATTATCTCATGAGAGGCAGTAGAGTATATTGGAATGAACCATCATATCAGCATCAGTATCATTTTTGGGGATGAGTCCCTGGGTTGAGGCCCGTATCGTCAGCAGTTTTGGGGAATGAATCCCAGGGTCGAAGCCCACATCATCAGAGTTTTGGAATGAATCCTAGGGTCGAGGCCCAGATCAGCAGAGTTTTGGAATGAATCCGGGAATGAATCCCAAAGTCGAGGCCCACATCATCAGAGTTTTGGAATGAATTCGGAAATGAATCCCAGGGTCGAGGCCCACATCATCAAAGTTTTGGAATGAATCCCAGGGTCGAGGCCTACATCCTCAGAGTTTTGTAATGAATCCAGGAATGAATCCCAAGGTCGAGGCCCACATCGTCATAGTTTTGGAATGAATTCGAGAATGATTCCCAAGGTCGAGGCCCACATCATCTGAGTTTTGGATGAATCATAGGGTCGAGGCCCACTTCACCAGTAGTTTTGGGAATGAATCCCAGGGTCGAGGCCAACTTTAGTAACTCTGTTCGAGAATGGACCACCTCTCATCAGCTCAGTTCGGTAGTGATTCCTAGAGATCGCAACATCTTACGGGAACAAAGCCCAGAGGTCAAAGTACCTCGCCGCCATATCAACTCAGTTCGAAGTAACAGGCAAGGCAAGCGGCAGATGGCGAGCCAGGTAAGTAAAAATGCATTGTATAAACTTTGATAGGATTGTCATATTCACACACTCCACAAGTCCCAACAAAGTGGGGGTGACTGTAGGCACTACATTTTTGCATATAAGTCCTGATGATGAGTCTCACATGGAGACACTACCTCTTTAAGTTGTGGAAGTCATGGAAACGAACGTCGGAAGGGAAGGGTCAGAAATTGACATCTTGTTGGATTTAATTCGCTTGCTTAGCTTCGGATTCGCTAGTTGGACCTCTGTTTTAAAACAAATCCTTAGCCCAAACCCCCGCAAGTCACACACCAAGCCCACACATCACCAAACCACACACCAAGCCAACCAAAATGAGCCAAGCCCAAGCCCAAGAGACCAAGCCACATGCCTATCACCTTTCAAATTAACAAAATCACACATTAAACACATGCCAAAATCAAGACAAATCACATTCCCTAATTAAAAGATACAAATTAAATCTCATCAAATGCTTTCCTAATTCGATTAAATTACCTTCCCTAATTAAAAAAGATCAAATCAAATAAAATCAAATCATATCCCTAATCAAAAGAGAAGAAATCAAATCAAATTAAAAGACATCCCTAATTAAAAGATATTTCCCATAATTGCCAAATCCTTTCCCTATTCGCACAAGGATTAACCCATATTTACCTATAAAAATAAGCCTTAACCCAACCTCGAAACCCCTAGCTCATTCTCACAAAATCAACCCAAATGTTCTAAGCCTCTCGATCTGCACTCACTGCCTCAAGGTCCACTCAATCCAACTTCACAAACTGCCCATTCACCACTCACATACTACCCTCAACGCCTCACTAAAGCCAACTCATCAATCCATACATTAACATCACTAAGATCTCTCACGTAAACTCATGCCAAAAGCCTCCATCAGCAAGTTGTTGGAGTTTCTAAAACATGTCCCAAGATCATATAAGCATGTAAACAAGAATGAATAAAGATGAAGAGTGGCGAAAACACACTTACATCGATCGGTTTGTGGATCCGTTAAGCAACAAAAATTTCTTCTTTGTGCAGTGAGGGATTCGGCCAAGGTGGATGGTGGAGCTCCAAGCTTTGTTTGATCCTTCCAAGCTCAAGAATTAGTTTCCCATAACAACTTTGTATGATCCCTTGATGGTGCTAGCCTAGTATGTGATTTAATGTTCCAAACATACACAATTTCTTCAAGTTTTTGCAATAAAAATTGAAAATGGAGAGTGCTGTGAATAGTGAAGTTCACGGCAATTTGGAGGAGAGAAGAAGTTAAAGTGTTGAGTTTGATTTACCAAAAACCTTTTATATTTATTTCAAAAACAAATATAAAAATCATATACCAAAGTTGGTAAATGACAAGGTCAAAAGACCATCACTTTGACTTGGAGTGTATCTCACTCTTCCACCTAAACCCATCACCAAAAAGTAAATCAATGACAAGTGATGTGATGGTTGAAGTGACATGTGGGCCCCACTTGATTCCGAATGAGAGTGGGCCCGCAAAAACTCCCGGGCTCGGGTTCGATAATTCCGAATTAGCGAGCATCCGTCGCAACGTTAATTAAATCAAATTTAATTAAATAATCATGCCTAGCAAAATTACTATTCACGTCGCTAACGAATTAACACCAAATTAATTCGTTTGCCCGAATTAAAATCTAATTTTAATTCCGCGTCGAAATCGAATTTCGTTTAATATATCGAATATATTATTTTAATGATTAATTCCAAATTAATCTTTCTCTCTCTTCAAATAGTACTTTATCCAAGATAAAGTCTCTCCGCAATTAATCCAAGATTAATTGAGTTCGAATCATACGTCATCGGTGAATCTTCGGGAAGCGACCCAAGAGATCTCTAGATATGTTGGCAGTAAATCCGGTCGTCGGTATATCCGAACACGTACGTACCAAGTACTACGTTTTTACCGATTTACGAGACAAGGTTGGCTTCTAGCAAAGCGCCATGCCTACCCAATTCTCTAGAAATATTCTTACTGGAATATAAGATCTTTGTCAGGCGTAGTATACCGTAGTATGGTGCATTGTGATCCAGTATCAGATGTCACGTGCAAGGCATGGGGCTGGAATAGTGTCTGCCCCGTACGAAGCATATATTGGATATCAAGCAACTAGTCTCTTTGAATCGGATAATCATGACCTTGTCATATTATCCCGATGGTTGCAACACTATAGAGAACCGGTTCTGAATCCCTGCGTGATCATCATCTCCATATGTCTGAAGTGATACTTCCATCTTGACATCACATCCAATGCACTACGATTCTCAATAAACCCAGAAGAGGCGTACACAGAACCTGTTAAAGCCCTGGACGACCAAAACCAAAGTTTATCGATTGTCATAAGTATTAGCGATGCGAGTCTCAGGTTAAGACCAAATACATCTACCCTGACGTGGACTCCCATAGACACATGTACATACTACCAATGGGATTCCACGGGGTCTATCCAGAGTGAAACTGTTTTCCGTACCATCGGTAAAACACAACCTCCTATCGCACTTGCATAAGTATCCTATACTTAAATATATGAGAACCATGTTGTTATGCCCTCACAACGCGCACAAGTGCAATACTAGTCTATACCGCATTATTGATGTCCAATCTCGATAATACTACGACTAGGGATATTTAATGATTAAACCTTTATGGATTGATATTGTCTCATATCATCTCATTCTGATATTAATCATATAGACTTCTACCATTTATATTAAAGTAAATAATTTTACAAAACGGTAAAAGGAAATTTCATTAATACATAGTTAATTTTGTACAAAACACAATGTCTTTTACAAACAGTGATGCTATGGGTCATAACTGTCCAACAATCTCCCACTTGGCCTATAGCCAGTCACTCAAGCATCTAATACCTGAACTATGTACTTGTCGCTCAAACTTTTCCCGTGAAATAGCTTTCCTCAGCGGATCTGCCATGTTGTCATCTGATGCGACCTTCTCGACCTTCACATCGCCATGATGTATAATTTCACGAATCAGATGAAAATGTCGAAGAACGTGTTTGGATCGTTGATGAGACCGCGGTTCCTTAGCCTGCGCTATAGCCCCGTTATTTTCACAATATAATGAAACGGGCTCAGCTGCTAACGAACTACTCCAAATCCAATTAGGAATTTTCGGATCCAAACTGCCTCATTTGCTGCTTCTGCTGCAGCATGTACTCCACTTTTGTTGTTGAATCGGCAAAAGTATCTTGCTTGGATGATTTCCAGCTCATTGCTCCGTTATTCAAACAAAAAATGTACCCAGATTGTGACTTAAAGTCGTCTTGGTCGGTTTGGAAACTTGCACTCGGTATACCCAGATACCTCAAGTTTTCCATCTCCATAGATTAAGAAGGCATCCTTAGTTCGTCTAAGATACTTAAGGATACTCTTAACCGCCATCCAGTGACCTTCACCTGGATCGGTCTGATAGTGACTACACATGCTCAAAGCATATGAGACATCAGGTCGCGTACATATCATGGCATACATGATCGATTCGACTGTCGAGGCGAACGGTATCCGACTCATGTTGTCTCTCTCATCTTGAGTTTTAGGACACATGTCCTTAGATAGATAGACGCCATGTGACACTGGCAACAGTCATCTCTTGGACTGATCCATGTTGAATCTCTTCAACACTTTGTCAATGTACGTGCTCTGGGAAAGTCCAAGCAGCTTTCTAGATCTATCCTGGTAGATCTTTATTCCCAGAATAAAGGCTGCTTCTCCCAGATCTTTCATGGAGAATTTCAATGAAAGGCAAGCTTTCACCGACGTTAACATGGGAATGTCATTGCTATTAGCAATACATCGTCAACAAAAAGGACAATAAAAGTCAGTGCTCTCCCACTAACCTTCTTGTATACACAAGGATCATCTTCGTTTTGAACGAAATCATATTCTTTTATGATTTCATCAAAACGTTGGTTCCATGACCGCGATGCTTGCTTCAGTCCATAAATGGACAATTTAACTTACAAACCTTGTTTGCAACTCTAGGCACGATAAAACCGTTCAGGCTATTTCATATAAACATCCTCCAACAGGTTTCCATTAAGGAAAGCTGTTTTAAACGTCCATTTTCCATATCTCGTAATCGAAATATGCAGCTATAGCAAGCATTATCTGAAAGGATTTAACCATGGCAACGGGTGAGAAGGTTTCGTCGTAATCGACACCATGTACTTGACGATACCCCTTCGCTACAAGCCTAGCTTTGTACGTTTGTACGTTGCCATCCATGTCGGTCTTCTTCTTGAAGACCCATTTGCATCCAAAAGGCTTTACGCCTTCTGGTGCATCAACCAGTGTCCAAACTTGGTTAGTGTACATGGAATCCATTTCGGACTTCATGGCCTCTTGCCATAAATTGGAATCGATATCTTGCTTCGCTTCCTCAAACATAGCCGGTTCGTTATCCTCAATAAGATTAATATCGACATGAGGCGAGATCAGGAACCCATACCTCTCAGGCAGTCTCCTGACTCTCTCCGACCTACGCGGTCCTTGTGTAACTGAAGATTGTGGTACAGTCTCATTCTGGATGGACTGTTCAAGTTCAGTTGAGGGTTCGATGCCAGGATAGTATCACTTCGATTTTCATCGAGTTCTACTTTCCTCCCACTTATCACTGCATTTAGGAATTCCTTCTCAAGAAAATCGCATGTAGAGCAACAAATACTTTGTTCTCTCGTGGGTGATAGAAGTAATATCCTTTGGTTTCCCTAGGATACCCTACGAAAAGGCATTTATCCAATTTGGGTTCAAGTTTGGTACCTTCCAAACGTTTGACGTATGCCCAGCATCCCCAAATCTTCAGGAATGAGAAACCCGGTTTCTTTCCTGTCCATTCTCATATGGAGTCTGTTGAACAGACTTTGACGGAACCTTATTCAAAATAAGAATTGCACTGTTTAATGCATATCCCCAAAAGGAAATAGGTAGCTCAGTACGACTCATCATTACCCTTACCATGTCCAATAAGTACGGTTTCTCTGTTCGGACACACGGTTTAATTACGGTGTTCCAGGAGGAGTCCACTGTGAAAGAATACCATATTCTTTCAGGTAAACTAGAAACTCATTGCTCAAGTATTCGCCACCACACGGTCCGACCGTAATGTCTTAATACTCTTGCCTGTCTGTTTTTCAACTTCGTGTTGAAACTCTTTGAATTTCTCAAAAGTTTCCGACTTGTGTCTCATAAGATAGACATAACCATAACGCGATGCATCATCCGTAAAGGTTACGAAGTATTCATATCCACCTCTAGCCTGGCTAGACATGGGCCCACATACGTCACTATGAACGAGGGCTAACAGTTCGGTGGCGCGCTCACCTTTACCGCTAAAAGGTGATTTAGGCATTTTGCCTAATAAGCAAGATTCGCAGACGTCATATGAATTTGGATCAAATCCGTCCAAGTACCCACTCTTTGAAAGTGTGGATATGCGAGTCTTATTTATATGTCCCAGACGACAATGCCACATATAGGTTTCATCTTTGTTACTCATTTTGAGCCTTTTGTTTGTTATATTATATGTTGGAGATAGATTTATATTCAAAATATAAAGACCATTATTTGCAACAGTTGTGCAAATTTCTACATCATTTTTATATAAATAACACCCAGTGTTTCTAAATACAAAAGTATACCCACATTGGGTTAACATAGATACAGAAATAATATTCCTAGTCAAACTAGGTACATAATAACAGTCATTAAGTTCAAGTACATGCCCGGAGGGCAGTTCCAAAACAAAAGTGCCCACGGCCAAAACAGCAACAGGTGTCCCGTTTCCAACACGCAGATCAATCTCTCCTGAAGCCAGTCTCTTGCTAGTCCGCAGATCCTGCATATCAGTACATATATGAGTGCCACAACCAGAATAAAAAATCCAATTTTTAAAACTAGAAGTAGTCATGTTTATTTCAATAACAAACATACCTGAGGCCGGTGCCTCGTCCGCCTTTGTCTCCTTCTGGAGTGCCTTGTACTCGCGGCAGTCACGTTTCCAGTGACCCCGCTTACCGCAGTGTAGGCAAACATCTTGTGATTTGTCATTTGGCTTCCCAGAAGCCTTTTTGACAATTTGGCCTTGCCCTTTCCCTTATGCTTCTTTTTCTTCACACCTCCAGTTGCCTTGGGCCCAACCCTCGGTTTCTGAGATGTCGAAGCAAGTGCGCCTCGCGCTTGTTTCCTTTGAGAAGCTCCTTCTCAGCTTCCTTGAGAGTAGATAATAACTCTCCAAAAGTATCTTCTGTGTTCATCAAATTATAGTTTATGATGAACTGTCTCCAGGAATCGGGGAGAGATTGCAAGACCATGTCTATAGTAATCTCTGCCTCAAAGACTATCCCCATAGAAGCTTGCTCATCGATGTCAGCAATCATCTGCGCCACATGGGACTCAACAGACATGCCTTCTGACATGCGAGCGCGAAAGAGCTTCCTAACTAACTCATACCTCTGCATCCTATTGTTAGAGCGATGCAGATCTTGCAATCTCGCCATCATGTTATAAGGATCCAAGTCCCTATTTTGGAGGCGGAAATGCTGAGTCATTGAAGCGAGCATAATGGACTGAGCAGTGTCACAATCATCGCTGTGAGTATTCCAAAGCTCCAGCTCAAGTGTCTGATCAGGTGTGGGCTTAGGCCCAAGATGTGTATTTATGGTATACAGCAACCTCTCAGCCCCAAGGACTATCCTTAGGTTCATCTCCCAGTCTGCAAAGTTTGTGCCCTTAAAGACATTCTCTCTCATGATTATGTCGCAGACATTTCCTTTGCCAGTCATCTTGACAACGATAGTCCAACTATCTAGTCAACGATAATGGGTACAGTCTAACTGTTACATAGAAAAATAACATTATATTAGTCCAACTAATAATATAATTTTGCCGAAATAATTTGAAAGCGCCTAATGCTAAGTATCTGAATGAAATTGCAGATTCAATACTAGCCTCCCACTATTTTTCGGCGAGCCTCTAACCCTACTGTCGAGTACTCTGGAAACCCAGTTTCCTAGTGGCTAGGATCCCGTTAAATAACGTACAACCTTGACTTTGGCCAACAAGCTGTATGATATTTAACTAGGTAGATCTCGAAGATCAATTGGATCTCATCCAATTCCTAGATCCGGTAGGTGGACGTCCAAGTCCGAAACATATATACAATACATATGCCAATACATCCAATGTATTTCCTAACCTTTTCCTATGAATCAACTAAGCCTTGGCTTTGGCACAACAAGCTTAATGATTCCAGTTAAGCGGGACCCGTTGACATGGAAAGTTTCGTGATCAATGTCATTGGACAAGAAGTGATCTTGACTTTGGCCAACAAATCACAACTTAGACAAGACACTGATATAGTACAAAACTCTCATGATTCAAACACATCCGTAATTGACAAAGGCCTTGACTTTGGCCAACAAACCAATGCCAATTTTGGATCTTGAGTAAGAATCACTCAACGGAAGGAAAAATCGCTTAATATTTATTTGAGGGTTTTTCGCGTAAATTGGCAACCAATTTATTATCTTTGTTAAGGTCTCATCATACACCCTTAAGCATGCTTCTAAAACATCATAAGGCGCGAAAAGTAAAGAATAGCGATATGCGGATGGATATATAAGCATATTGTTCCTAGAACAAATCACTCTCTCTTTCCTCTCCAGGCTAGCACTATTTACTTCTACCCAATTACATAATACAATTACAGAAACCTCATTGCAATGAGGGGAATTAGGTGAGAAGAGAATAAAAAGAGATAATAAGAGACCAGGCTGGACACGCAGGTCCAATTTATAAATTCCAATTTTACAAGAATTTCCAAAATTACCCTTTCCCTTCTAATATCCATCCGATATACATTATTCATTCAACAGATCCACATTTATTCATTCAAGCATGTTATACAACCAATCTAATCCATTAATTAGTCTTTAATTACGTGATCATCCAATTTCAAACAACGGTTTGATTTTGCACGAGTCCAACTCGTTTGAGAATAAGTACGTAAAGTACGAATTCAAGAATTATATCGAACTACTCGTTAAATCAATCAATTTAAGTCATATTCAACACTAATTCTATTATTTAATTCCAAATTAAATGTTTTTTATGATTAATCTTTAAATCAATATTTCCAAAACATCAATTAATCCATTAATCATACTTTTATCTTAAATACATGTCCAACATTATTTAATCAAAAAATCAAGTCCCAACATGCCTCTTTACATTCGGCCAAGGTAGTGAAATTATACCGATTTCATTTTCAATCCAATCGAATTACAAATCGTCATTTTATGTCCGTTTAAAGTCATCCAATGATCTTAGAAACAACAAAATACCAAGTCCAATGTTTAGGGTATATTCGGCCAACATCATCTTTGGGGGAAAAATTAATCCAATTTATTTTTCCTGAAATTGATAATGTATAACATCAAATAACATACATTTAAGCATATTTAATTAAACCATTTCATCAAATCATGCTTCAATCAAATTTCCCCAAATTTTACCCTAATATTTTTCATGCTCATTAAGCTCTGATACCATTGTTGGAGTTTCTAAAACATGTCCCAAGATCATATAAACATGTAAAAGAATGAATAAAGATGAAGAGTGGCGGAAACACACTTACATCGATCGATTTGTGGATCCGTTAAGCAACAAAAATTTCTCCTTTGTGCAGTGAGGGATTCGGCCAAGGTGGATGGTGAGCTCCAAGCTTTGTTTGATGCTTCCAAGCTCAAGAATTAGTTTCCCATAACACCTTTGTATGATCCCTTGATGGTGCTAGCCTATATGTGATTTAATGTTCCAACATACACAATTCTTCAATTCTTCAAGTTTTTGTAACAAAAATTGAAAATGGAGAGTACTGTGAATAGTGAAGTTCACGGCAATTTGGAGGAGAGAAGAAGTTAAAGTGTTTGAGTTTACCAAAAACTTTTATATTTATTTCAAAAACAAATATAAAAATCATATACCAAAGTTGGTAAATGACAGGTCAAAGGTCATCACTTTGACTTGGAGTGTATCTCACTCTTCCACCTAAATCCATCACCAAAAAGTAAATCAATGACAAGTGATGTGATGGTTGAAGTGACATGTGGGCCCCACTTGATTCTGAATGAGAGTGGGCCCACAAACACTCCCGGGCTCGGGTTCGATAATTTCGAATTAGCGAACATCCGTCGCGACGTTAATTAAATCAAATTTAATTAAATAATCATACCTAGTAAAATTACTATTCACGTCGCTAACGAATTAACACCAAATTAATTCGTTTGCCCGAATTAAAATCTAATTTTAATTCCACGTCGAAATCGAATTTCGTTTAATATATCGAATATATTATTTTAATGATTAATTCCAAATTAATCTTTCTCTCTCTTTAAATAGTACTTTATCCAAGATAAAGTCTCTCCGCAATTAATCCAAGATTAATTGAGTTCGAATCATACGTCATCGGTGAATCTTCGGAAGCGACCCAAGAGATCTCTAGATAAGTTGGAAGTAAATACGGTCGTCGGTATATCCGAACACGTACGTACCAAGTACTACACGTTTTTACCGATTTACGAGATAAGGTTGGCTTCTAGCAAAGCGCCATGCCTACCCAATTCTCTAGAAATAATCTTACTACTGAATATAAGATCTTTGTCAGGCGTAGTATAACCATAGTATGGTGCATTGTGATCCAGTATCAGATGTCACGTGCAAGGCCTGAGGCTGGAATAGTGTCTGCCCCGTACGAAGCACATATCGGATATCAAGCAACTAGTCTCTTTGAATCGGATAATCATGACCTTGTCATATTATCCCGATGGTTGCAACACTATAGAGAACCGGTTCTGAATCCCTGCGTGATCATCATCTCCATATGTCTGAAGTGATACTTCCATCTTGACATCACATCCAATGCACTACGATTCTCAATAAACCGAGAAGAGGCGTACACAGAACCTTTAAAGCCCTGTACGACCAAACCAAAGTTAATCGATTGTCGTAAGAATTAGCGATGCGAGTCTCAGGTTAAGACCAAATACATCTACCCTGACGTGGACTCCCATAGACACATGTACATACTACCAATGGGATTCCACGGGGTCTATCCAGAGCAAAACTGTTTTCCGTACCATTGGTAAAACACAACCTCCTATCGCACTTGCATAAGTATCCTATACTTAAATATATGAGAACTATACCGTTATGCCCTCACAATGCGCACAAGTACAATACTAGTCTATACCACATTATCGATGTCCAATCTCGATAATACTACGACTAGGGATATTTAATGATTAAACCTTTATGGATTGATACTGTCTCATATCACATCTCAATCTGATATTAATCATATGGACTTCTACCATTTATATTAAAGTAAATAAATTTACAAAACGGTAAAAGGCAATTTCATTAATACATAGTTAATTTTGTAAAAAAACACAATGTCTTTTAAAAACAGTGACGCTATGGGTCATAACTGTCCAACACAAGCCAACTCACTCACGCAATAACTCATCCAGCAAGCCACCAACGAAATCACAAATCCCTCACTCACAAGCTTCACACACACCTACCTTCACCGCTTCACCCTGACCACACCCACTCACGCCATCACCAGCTCACGCACAAGATAGCCCTCCACATAGCCCTTATTTCAACACGTTAATAATAGCCCCCTAACCAGCCAACAAATCAACGCATAAAGCCCCTCTCCAAATTGCCAAATCAACGCCACAGTCCCCTGCTGAACTGCACCTTTAAAATGCCCCAAACGGCCCCCCAATTCACCGAACAAACTACCCTAAACTGTATATTTAAACTGCCGTGAAAACTTCCCAAAACTGCCGCATTACACCCATGAAAACTGCCTGCAAACTGCCTAGTTTTTTACCCCACAAACTGCCCTATTTTTACCGCACAAACTGCCCATTTTTACCGCATAAATACCCCTGAAACAATCCAGATTTTACAGTAAAACTGCAAAACAAAATTGCCCAGTAAAACCCACAAACCGCAAGGTAAAACAGTCCTGCATTACTGCAAAAAAGTAAGCAAACCGTGACCAGAAATAGTTATAAAACAGCAGCCCGAACAGCGAAGCAGCGAAGGAGAACGTTAAACCAGTGAACTGAAGAAGTTACGGAGCATCAACCCTTCCGAAAATCGAGTATCGTACTTTCGAGAGACGACTTAAGTGGTTAGACCTGAGGGCACCTTTTTTATTTGTTTTATCCTTTTTTTTTTATATATTTTCTTACTTTATTTCGCATGAGTATCGTTGGTTGGTGTTGCTATGATTTTCGGATGAATGGAATATGTGTTCTCTCTTGCGGTATATCGGATGGAACCCGGACATAAATTTCGTAGCTGAATCCGAATGGACGGTAGTGCGGTCTGCACTCGGGATACAATGCCACGTACAACTTGAGAGAAACACATATATTTGTTTCATCCAACTTGTGTTTGAGCATGATTTAGTCGTTAGTATGTTTTTATTTTTGAGCATGATTTAGTCATTAGTATGTTATTTCTTACGCATGATTTAGTTATTTACTTTCGCATTAGGAATTTAATTTGCGTTTATGTTCAAGTTGTTATTTATTTATATTGTTGTGTTTATCGATTTGATGCGTTTATGTACTTGCCTGCTTGCCGTTATGATGACTTACTTTTAAATCATGCAAACTTAGATATAGGATTTCCTTTTATGAATACGAACTAGATATAGGTTATTCTTGAATATATATGTTGCGTAGACTCGGTTATATTATCCAGAAATCCATTCATTACAAGTGGCATAAGTAAGGGACCATTTCGAACCCAACGGTTTGAGGTCTTCCCTTGCGAGGGGTGAGTGCAGCCTTAAATCTTTGTCCCAGTTCACACTAGGTGGCGACTCAATTTCATTCTCCGGTTTAGTATCTTGTAGGCTATTTCGTACTCCCGACTAGGTCGCGAGCCTAGAACCGCATCACTGATTTCTGTGTCCTACAATTGGTGTAACATCCATTAAGAATCTTTGGTGAGTCGTTCAGTGTTTATCAGCTATAAACACCTACAAGTCTATATGAGTATCCAAGACTCATGGTTTATTGAGAAACCATTGGAATCATATATTCCAGTATACGACATGTACCGGTCTCAATGGGTTTACTTTATTAACCAAGTAGTGTAAACCTTGACCAGGAACTATCTAAGAATGACAACGCCATGATACAAATCAATATCAGTTGCGATGCTTTTGCAACTGCATCATGACTAATCATTCTAAGGTCAATTATGTATTATACCATATTAAAAGATATTATATTATAGAAACTACTTATTTTATTCATAATAAAATATTTACCAGAGTATTTAAAAGGAAATACAGCAGGGAATTGAGGCTCTGAGCACCAACCCCAACAAATGTCCCACTAGCTCTAGTGCCAATATCAATTGTATCTAATACCCATCGACTCCACTGTTTTATAAAATAACTTCTGAGGTATGGCCTTCGTAAGCGGGTCTGCTACATTATCTTCACTTAGTACCTTACACACAATAATATCCCCTCATGACACAATCTCTCGAATGATGTGGTACTTACGCTCCATATGCTTCGAATTCTGATGTGCCATCCATTCCTTTGCTTGCATAATGACTCCAATATTATCAGAGTATAACAAAATCACATTTTCGATACTTGGGACCACTCCCAAGTCTGTGATAAAGTTCTTAATCCATACAGCTTCCTTTGCAGCTTCAAAAGCTGCAATGTATTCCTCCTCTGTGGTGGAATCTACTATGACCCTAGTTTGAAACTCTTCCAATAACTGCACCTCCGTTAAGGGTAAAGACGAATCTAGATGTAGACTTTCTATCATCAGGATCCGATTAGAAGTCGGAATCAGTATACCCATTAACTTACAGTTCACTCCCTCAATAAATTATCAACTTATCCTTAGTACCTTTAAGATACTTCAGGATATGTTTAATGGCCATCCAATGATCATTGTCTGGATTGGACTGATATCTACTGTTTATGCTAATGGAAAGAATGATATCAGGGCTAGTACATAACATGACATATATTATGGTACCCAAACACGAAGCATAATGTTGGTTAGACATTCTAACCTTCTCATTCTCTATTTGTGGACTCATCTTCCTCGAAAGATGAATCCCATGTCTAAACGATATATTTGTTGTCTTATAGTACCAAAATTATACCGTTCCAAGATTTTATCTATGTACGATGATTGGGATAACCTAATCAACTTTCTTTATCCATCTCTATAGAGTTTCATGCCTAAAACATAGGAAGCTTCTCCCAGGTCTTTTGTGGAGAAATTCTTATAGAGGTAAGCTTTGACGCCTTCCATCATCCCTATATAATTCCCAATGATTAGGATGTCGTCAACTTAGAGGATTACAAATACCACCATGCTCCTACTGGCCTTCTCATACACACATGATTCTTCTAAATTCTTGAGAAAGCCAGACAATCTAATAATCTCGTCGAATCAAAGATTCCAACTCGTGAAGCTTGTTCAAGTCCATAAATGGATTTTTTAAGCTTACATACCATACCTGAGTTCTCACTGGATGTAAAATCCTACGGCTGTTCCATATAGATTTCTTCATCAAGAAATCCATTTTGAAAAGTCATTTTGACATCCATTTGCCAAATCTTTAATCATGATAAGCA